>DVXP01002977.1:0-11911 GCA_018235645.1 Junonia grisea | reverse complement strand
GCGAACATCACTATTTTAGCTGGTCACCCTTTTTTGTATAAGTGACAGTTGCATGTGTCATTTTACTGACTCGAATTCAAAATCTTGGTATATGTAATATTTCATACCTCTCCGTTACCGAGGTTACGAAAATTCGCACCCAGGTTTTGAAGTTATTTCGGAAACGGTGACTCTTAGGACGAAAGTATAAATATAGTATATTTTTATAGAAAATAATATTAAATTAGAGGCCTATATGTGGTCGATAGAATCGACCATGAAACCTTTTTAGTTAAGCCATTCACTTTCTTTTTACTATTATAATCTGACACCTTGACATTTGCCAATATTGTGACTGATAGTATTATTACAAAAGTATCCATGTTTTAGTGTCGATGTGTGAGAAAGTTTTATTTTAAATAGTTTAACATAATATTTACTGCAGATATGTACGTATTAAAAAAATATTAACTCCGCGAATCCTTCAAATAAGGTTCAATTATGCCTCATATATCTCCGTACTTTTGCCTTCTCTGAATTTTCGTGAAAATTGATAAAAAGTTTCCGCTTCACGTATTAATATATATATTTATCTTACATCGAAACTCGTGCAGTCCCTCTCAACTTATTACAAATTCTCGTAGTTGCAGCGTGAGATAAATATTCTTGCTCGTAAAGACTTATTTTTATCATTCTGATAACCTCGCACCCTCGATATTTGGGGATTAACCTTCGCCCGGCGAACTTGAATCACTGATGAATTACTTTTTTGCGTGTTATATCAGTTAAAGTAAGCTGGAGAAATAAGGATATTAAAAAAACTTTTACCAGTATTTCATAAAAAATAATGCGACATTTTACACCTTGTTTTTCAAACAAATCTCCAAAAACATTCATTTTCAAAATGTGTTTACATTTTTCTATAATCGTAAAAGTAAGAAAATAATAATCTTTCTAAATCAAGGTCAAAGTAGAACTTACTCATTTCCGCATTTGTGAAAAGAAAATAATCTAATTAATGAAAACTAGCCATGCATTAATTTTTAGGTACCTATAGGTATTAAAAACTGTCTATATCTATGTCCCTGAAAATAAGTTACAGTTTAAATTAGGTATGTTATTTGGTTGAGGTTTTGCTATTAAGACCATCAAGATGATCATACAAACAGGGTGTCCCGAAAGTCAAGGATTAAATTGAAGTGGGTCATAGACTAAGTCGTAAGTGGCCAAATAACAGAAGATCGTCTTAGTAAAAGTCTCTTGGTTTCGGAGATAGAGGCTCTTTTTTATAAAATTAGAAAATATTCTTCTTTCGTTAATGTTTTGAGTGTCATGGTCACATTATTCGACTTTTCTTAACTATTTTTGCTGATTATTATAGCTGAATAGCTTATTAATGTAATAAGTACCAGTTTTAATTCATAAATCGTACATAGTCTTATAAAATTGCTTAATTTCTTATTAAAAGTTTTCTGTGTTTGCATAATCTTACTTTGATGACGCATTCTGTATAAAGAATAGTTCTTTATAACGGGGAGGAGGAAGATTTTGAAAAAATACTAGAATCGATATAACTTTTAAACTACAAAAATTCGGATTACAACTTTTGGGTTCAGAAGATAGCAAATGACCCTTCACCCCCGTTCGATTTGATCCACACTTTCTGGGACACCCAGTATAATATGTACTAAACTTTACCTACACGTAATCTGAATAATTGGCGTATCTTCTGGAGATTTTAAATTGGTATAAAACATGGTACATTGAATTGCCGAAAAAAAAGTTATAGTTCCTCGTATTTATTCGCAAAAGGTACCAATTTAAAGGTTATTTACTTAGATAAGAATTTTGAAATTTTATGTTGATTTTTGTTTTTAATTTTTGCTATAATAACTGAATTTCGTTATAAACAGAACAATTAGTTTTTCTATTATTATTAGTTCACTCCATTATTTAAAGACAAAACATAAATAATCCTTGAGGCCATTCCAATGACTTCCAATACGATATTTTGACTTTTTGTTGATGAGGAGTTGGGTATCCAGCTGATTCTAATTGTTTTGATACTTTATTCTAATAGAATACAGATCTAACGTTTTGTCTGTTGTAGAGCCCAGTTGTAGCTCTTTTACAAGCTTTCATTATCATATAACAGATAATCGTTATGTCAAAGTTACATAGGTTTTCTTTCCTCAAAAGGTGGGTGCTTTTTTAAAACTTAATAGAATACTAACACACTACGTACGAAGAGATAGAACTTGTCGCTCCTTAAATACTTACCTCAACAATCGCCAAGAGGTGTTTGATGTAGTCGGCCTCAGTGTAGATAAGTTCCCTTATCACAGCTTGTCTCGCCTCTTCTTTGGGTGGTAGAGCTGCATATAAAAAGATAAGTAAAAATCTAATTCAGCATCGTAATAATATACGAATATAATTTGATTGCAAAATAAAAAACCATTAATTGAAGTATTTATTTATTAATAACCTCGATGAATTTCTCATCGCTGTGTAGATGTTTTACAGTATATTTTTCCTCTGAATGGTAGTTAAAATAAATATTCGGCTGTTACCTTTAATTACAAAATATTTTATTCGAAACGCTTTTCATTCCAGTGTAGTTCTTAAATTATAAAGTGGATACAATTCTGTATAGCTCATATGCGATTTTAAATGTTTCAGATTTTTTTAAAAGTTTCATTTTCAAACATGTATTTCCTCGTCATATACCTAACATTCACACTTCGACGCCGAATATAACTAAACTAATTCTATACTACCGTCGTCCCGACGTTCGTTAAAGATTCTGTTAATTTTATGGGCGGTCTGTTATTTGCTACGTCGTAAAATCATCGTAAGGAATTATCTAGGTCAAAATATATTGTAACGGTTATCCAATTCCAATACCTTAAATATGATGCAGTATTGAGTAAAGATGAAGAAATATTTCTCGTAAATATTTAAGTCAATTCAAAAGCTACCTACTATCCTCCGAAGGAATATTGCATTAATCACGAGCAATTAAGCGTGGACTATTAAGAGGTATTTCCTCTGGGTGGTTCGTAATCTAATTTATTTCTGACCATCATACAGGTTTAAAAAATTGTTAAAATCTTTTTAGAAACGGGAAGAAATGAAACGCGAAGTGCTTCGTTTGGGGCTCCCTTTTTGCTTTATTGTCCAATTTTGATTAAACTTACCAATAATAATTCCTTATGGTAAAAAACTCAATAAATGACTCTGTCCCAAAATTAAAAAACAGAACCTGTGGATTCGATCATAGGTCAATTTTGATTAGCCATAGAAAATAGTATACTATAGAAAATAGTATGTATAATAATTACTGTACATCGTACACTACCCCTGAAGAAATTACTACCTTACCCCTAAAGCGAAGTCGTGGGCATCTGCTACTTAAAAATATTTGAGTAAAGAAATCGCAAATCTCGACATTAAACTGTCAGCGGGGATTCATATTTTAATGTTAGATACTTGAAAGAGCCGCGGAGTCATAAAAAGGCAAAAGATTCGGGCAGCAATTAGAAGGTTAGCTTCAATTTCATTTTGTAAAAGTGAGACAAAGTGAAAGAAATATTTCATTAAGATTAAAGGTATCTGAAGCTATTAAATGTGTTTCTTCTTATTGCTTCTTTGTTAGTAAATTTTCCCGCGTAATGTCTTTAATTAAGACCATAATTCATGATTATTGTAGATATATTTTATGTCGCCGATATTATTTCGATAAGTAAGTTGTTAGTGAGATTTGTGATTTTTGAAGTAACCATTGATGTTTCTTTATACAAATTAACTTTGGAGCCCTAATAATTCAATCTATGGTTATTTAGTTATAATTATACTCTGTACCTACTCGTAGGTATATGATTAATTGTAAAGTGCAATAAAGTGTTAAATTAATATGACTGTAAGCAGGCGCGGTCGCAGCATTAAATTTTGGGTAGGGTTAGGTACATGTTTTTCGTCACAAATAAATTACCAGACTTTATAGAACAGTTATTGATGATAATTCTTATAAACATACCAAATATCTTTTCGTAAGTTTTAAAAATTGGAGATTTTGATATGTTTTACTAAATTTTTATTTAGCCACCAAAGTCTTTTCACATGACACCTGAGACGTATGGTTTGGGAAAGGGGGTCGTGTCCCCTAAGATCCTCCCCCTCTGTACCGCGCCTGACAGTAAGTTGGTCATAAAACTTAGTTCATACGTTTTAAAGTCAAAAAAGTCAGTTTTAAAAATGTGAATAAAATCTGAATTTTAAAAATTTTTATCGCCCTTTACAAAGTTTGTATGTTTGTATATCGATTAAAATATTTGCATTTGTTTTATTTGCGTTGAAAAAAATGGTCTTTGCGATGTGGTTTAATTAAATATATTGAATAAACAAATCGGAATACACAAACTGCCAGCAAAGCGAGTTCTGACTATTCTTCCTGTGGAAATTCTATATTGACCCCATAATGAAAAATAAACGGACTAAACTACTCTTTTACAACATCAGTACTAAAAGCCATTAAACGAAATATTGTTACTCAGTTATATTTAAATATAACTGAGTTCAACAACATCAGTTAGACTTCCGCAGTTAACGTAAAATTAAATAGAAAGTTAAGTTAAATACGAGAACGGATGCACTCGTTTATGATGTTGTTAGACAATTTGTATACAATATTACAATTAACAAATAATTACAATAGCCCTTTTAAAAAGTACAGTGATATTACCATCAGCAACTGAAGAAGTAACTAGTAAAATTGAAAATAACCCGCGTGACACAGCCGATATCTATTCAATATCTGAATAATTATAAAAACAAATCCTAATGTTTGTAATTAACTTTCATGTTCATTAAAAAATTAGTAGGTAAGTCTATAGTGACCTAATGATGAACAACGTCTAGGGAAGCATAAAATTCAACCTTCACTATTATTAAGGGATCAATATGGTCGGAATCGTTGCGTTATCAGAATGTTTCATGGTTGAATTACGAAATCGTTAGCTCGAGTCGAAAGAAACGATTTTTAGATTGCGATAAAATAATTTATAAATTAATATATAATAGATTTTATGTCTAGTGATAGGCCAAGAAATCTAAATGGCTAATTCATTAAATTTATAGTAAGTATAGTAAATAAAAATATCACGTACGCACTTAATAAAATAATAATAAATAATGTATTTGCAAAGAGTAACGATCGTTATCAAGTAATAGTATTGAACTTCGAGTGGACATTGAATTTGCATCGGGTAAAGGTTGTTAAAGGCACTTTCGTTATCTCGGCGCCTGTACGATATCCGTATTCATATTGAATAGAACAGTTCACCCTACAAAGATACATATACAATAAAATTGTAACTGGCCCATATTTGTATAACTACTTACTTCACGAAATTGGATTTTTGTGCTTAGTGGTCAGTACTTGTTACTCTAGGTACCGTCTAGAAGTCTATTTATCTTATTCATACAGTATTGGTTTTACTTAGACAAATCCAGGGGCAAAATACAATCGATTTTAAGGAATACGATTACGAAAGACAAATTTGTTTAAGGTTTATTTTTGTTTAAATGCTATTTAATTGAATTACTATTTAATTTAAAATTTATATAAAATAATCCGACATCAGTAGTTGAATTATTCAAGACTTATGTAAGACAAGGAAATTTAAACATAGAAAGGGTGTATTCCGGATGGTTAACATAATTATTTACTTTTTAAGTTCTCCTTAAAAAGACATACCTAACTGCCATTATTGGTAGGGTTGCAGGATATCGTTTAGTTGTTTAGTTAGTATAGATGTTAGATGAATTGTGTAGATATCGAGATATGGAGTCTGACACTTAGCAAGTGAGCGTAACTGTGATGGAACTGTACCGAAGTTTCCGATACGAAATAAAAGTTTAAAAGAAGCAACGCTACATCAAGTTCTCCGGTGAAAAGTTTCAAACAGTGTGAATATTTAAATGAGCGTTTAGGACGAATCTGATATTATAGGTAATATCAAAAAAACATCTAAAGAAATCTAGAGGTAAATTAAGTTAAAAATGTATTGGTTTTAACTAAAAACTCATTAGTTTTTTTTGAACGGTAACCATCTGCCATGGCTGATTATATCTTTTGAAATCGGGAACAATCTAAAGATTCTCTCGGCAATTATTATTGCCGTTTAGTCGGTACATAAATTTAATAACAAGAAGGACGTGCCTTGAACACCGTTCGCGCGAACCGATTATACTCGTGTAATCACTGCACTAACGGAATCGGTTCCAAACACGCAATAGGTACAACACTGCTCACAGTTATTATGATACTGGAAGTACCCTGCTTTCAACAGACTAGAGACTAGAATAGAAAATATAAATAACACTATGAGGGTAGACGTAAAAGAGCTTGCGCCACGTCACGTCAGAGTGTCCACAGAACACCCGTCAGGTCATGACCAGGACGGAAGCAACATCGTCTATATATCATAATTCCCTATGCTCGAATACCTAATTAAAATATACATTGTACCTACAATGTACATCCATATGTACAGTGTACATCCATATGTAGGTAGTTATATGTGGATGTAGCTACGCTTTTAAGCTTATGCTCGGTTCCTAGAATTTGCCTGTCATGTAGTGGCCAATTTAATGGTTCGAATAATAATAGTCCATTAAAAAGTTGAACACATTGAGTGTTATGTAGCATTTATTTTTATGTACTCCAAGTTTGTAGAGTCACTGATGTCCCCCGGCCGTAGCCGTGAAAAAAGGGATGCAAACTGTTTCGAGCGTTGTATCCTAAACTAGCAGTGCTACGTCACATCTAACGTCACGTAAACGTCAAATAAACCTATATACACATAGTATGTGGAAAATGTGATTTCTTAGAGATTATGTTCCATCAACCCAAAACCAAAGATATTTACCGGTATTAGTAATAATATAACCATTATGCGCACATATTAAATATTTAAAATAATTAATAAAGGATTACAAATAAGAACCTTTATTGTAGTCGTCTTCACAAACCCGTGCCTTATTGAAAAGAAGTAATATACAACAGCCGTAATTAATATATCTTTAAAAGATATAATACAAGGACTTACTTTTCCAGTCGAAAACGTCTTCGATGTTTTCCTGTTTGATGGCCCACATGAGATACGCGAAGCTCTCTTCGGGAATAGGCTCGACGTCGAAACCATGCAATAAAGGCACGCCATGGGTGGTGAACTCCTCCAAACAGTTGGCCAGCTCAAAATTTACCTGTGAAAAAATTCACAATTTAATAATTTGATTTACATTGAAAGTGACGTTACGTTACGTACATGAAAATTTATTTGTGTACTACTTAAGAGTACTTTGTTGTGGTAGATGCTGGTTTATATAAAATCAATGGATTCTTACAGAATATTTAGGTGTAATACGTCGATGATTTACATTTTTCACGATGGGAGTTGGCAGCCTAATACGGATAATCCGTTCATTCCATATTTTTATTAGCAATACTGCTGGGTCAAATATTCATTTTGATTATTTTACGAACATTTTACTCATTTGCCCTCTATATTTCATAAATTCTTATATACAGCAATATTCATTTTGCTATAAGATTTTCAGATATAGTCGAACGATAACGAAAAACGAATTCCTAAAGTATTATTTACATACAATCAACGTAATGGCTAACAGTAAAATGTAATCGAAATCCATAGCGAGCTCATTAAAAGAAAATAACAAAGTCAAACATAGAAAACCTTCGAAAATATTTACTCAGTGTTGGTAAGATTTTTATATGATTTGGTAATCCAAATTGTGTTTAAACATATACTTCGGTATTTATTATATAGAGGAAAGATTTGTGTTTCTGTACGTAACAAATAAATTAAAACTTCCCACTGGACCAATTTAAAAAAAAAATCTTTCATCATAAGAATGCTGATTAAGGCCCTTCTCTCACGAACTTTGAAATTTTGTATTATAACGGCTCTTTCACGAACTTGCCGCGGTGAGCGGCGGCTAAGCGCGGCGCGGCGAGCGTTAAAATCAAAAGTATGAAAATGTATTAAGCACGCCACGACTAGCCGCTCATAGCTTTCATACTTAGATTTTACCGCTCGCCACGCCGCGCTTAGCCACCGCTCGCCGCGGCACGTTCGTGAACAGCAAGGCCCTTATTCTCTATGTCAAATCAAAACGTATTTCTATGTTGAAACACGTTATTGTTTTAAAACCGTATTCTCTATGACACTGTGAAATTGAAATGTCACGCTACGTGGCGCGATCCATGCTGTCGAATATGTAATTAAGAAATTAATTATTTTTTAAGTACACGTTTTCAAAACGTGTACTTAAAAATAATGTTTCAAGAAGAAGTAACGTGCCATGGTAAGATTGTTTGACAAACACGATATGACGTCATCCGTTTCGGGCACGTCGTGACATAGAGAATACGGGTCTTCAGGCCGTAACGGCCGAACGGTCATTCGGCTAGTTCCGGATACGACGCGACGCGTCGGCTATTTATTTGACATACATGTTAGTAGGATATTATGGTTTGCGTTTCTGTCACATTGCATTAGAATAGCTTCATGAGAGAAGGGCCTAACACATCTTTTAAAAGATATAATGTATTTTTCTGTTACAATACGGTCAAACCGTGGAGCGAAACTTTAATAAATACAATGATACATGTATGTGTAAGTTTACTTGTATGAAGCTTAATCTTAGGATTTTACATCGATGTCTTACAGAATCTAACAGAAGTTTTTGGAAAAACCTTTTTTATTAGTAAAAATATTGGCTCAAAAGTTCCATTTGGTAACGTGCTTCTTAAATATTTAAAGTCATAATGATCATTTCTTTAACTTTGCCTTCCATCGTATTTACATCTTTAGTAATGTTTTAGGGAATAAAATTCCTTAAAAATTTATTCAAACATCTAAAACGAATCTTTACACGACGCGTTTCCAGAACATAGTAAAGCTGGTAAAGCCAGTCTCTTGTAAAACCGTACAAGAGACTTTCTTAGTTATTCATCAAATGTAGAATAGGTTATATAATAACTCATTTTTACAAATCTTACTAATGAGGTATAAAAATGGTCACTTGAATTTTACATTTAATATTTATTTTTGCAGTTATTAATATTTGTTCTCTCCATTTATATCAATTTATTTGAATACAAGTGGTATTAAAATAATTGGTATCTCGATCAACTTACATTTATTATTATTTCAACCCCCACATTTAAACGTTTAAATAAAATTCGACATTTTTGATTTTATAACTATTTTATGTACGGATAATATCACTATCAGTTGTTAAAATATTCTCGCCGTCGAGTAGTTAACGAGCCGTTATAGGAACAGAAATATTTTCATACAAGTTACATCAATATAGATATCAAAAATATAACCCTTCTATTCAGTTATAGCTTAATAGACCGGTGTAGATCCCTTTGAAAATAAAGAAAAGGGGAAAAACTATAGTAGAATGAAACCCATTGCGAATGGTAGATAATGTAACAAATATGAAAGGAAAAATAAATTGCGGGCGGTTTGAGTCTGGGAAGTGGGAGGAGGGGGAGGTTTTAAAACTAAAAAAAGGTTTTATTTGTTTTTCGGCTAAACTACGAGTCCTATGAAAAAATGTTGCATGGCAAAGTTGTAGAGAATTAAAACTTCTAAAACTTTTGTATTTGCAGGTAAGTTTTCAGCGGTTTTCGTAAAGAAATTTTATTTTTTATAATATATAAAAATAAGAAAAAAACAAAAACTCCGTTTTGAGGTTGTGTGGAAAAAAAGCAAATGTAAAAGTTTTAGATCTTTTAATTATCGACAACTTTGCTATATAATTTTTTTATGGAACTCGTAGTTTAGCCGAAAAACAACATAAACAGTTTTTTAGTCTTAAACACTCCCTCCCACTTGCCGGACTCAAATCACCCGCAATTTTTTAACTAGTATACTCTTCCATTTACAATGTATATGTATTTTGATGCGCTGATAACGAATATGACAACCAAAATACCCGCAAATTTTATTTTCAAGGTCAAATGCAGAAGTAAAGAGTGTTTTTCAAGGTTATAATAAAAAATATTAATCTTAGGAAAAAAGTTTTCTACAAAAAGTGTAGATCTTGAAAAGATGGATATTTTGTTCTATATACTTTTCTCCTAGAGCCAGTCGTCCATTTTTTGTATTTCTTTAGATTTGACATTGAAAATGAAATTTGCGGGTATTTTGGCTGTCATTTTCTTTTTCACCACATGAAAATATATATCAATACAAAAATTCAGGTCGATCAGAGGTATGGGTTTTTCGGAATTAACTTGGTATAGAGTCTACTGCATATTAACGGCATATTAAACAATATTTAAAAAAAAATCATTCAGTATCTACGCGCGCTTTCGTAGATACTGAATGATTTTTTTTATTCAATATGCAAACATGAAAAGTATAATATTTTACACATACAATTATGCTATAAAGGTAGATTCAGTCAAACACCATCTAAGCCATATTTTATGCCTCACTCTATGTTTTAAAGACTACAGAGCATTTTCTCTGTTGGGTAACCAAAAGTGTTTTTAAGTGTGGTTAAGTTATTAAAAGTTTTCTTTATTTTTAAACGTAACCAGCAAAAAAAATAAAAAAGACGTGGTAACAAGGATATAATTTTTTACAGTACAAAGTACATATTTTATATATATTATGTTAAATGAATTTTCCGATGTAAAAGTAGTCAAAGATTGTTTAATATTTTTGCCAGCATTGTTATATCCAAATTATGTATAAATTGCTGTAGACGTAACCTTACAATATTCCTAATGGCGACCTATTACACTGGCCTTTACTTGACATTTGAGGTAAGTACATAACCTTTGCAAAATTTTTCCTTCAGGACATAATTGCTTCGACAAGAGTAAGGTTTACAAAAAATATAAGGCACCAAATTTTAAGGTATTTCGAAAAATGACAGCTAATTTCGAGTTATTGGAAAAAAACGGTTTAATTTTTAAATTCACAAGTGTATTTTATGTTAGAAAGGTTAACTTGTTACTTATAAGCCTTTTAAGACCTCTTAAGTCCTTGCGTCTTTAGAAACATTAAGTTAAGGTAGTTCTAAGTTCTTGTTGATTAAAGGATTGTACGCATAGAGGGATAAAAATTGTAAACAATTGAAAATCAAAGGCATGGGCAAGTGTGAGCCCATGGATGCATATTAAAAAAACCTTTTAAGGATAACTTATGAGTTTATTCGCTCAGTCGTTTTTTCGAATACATCGATATTAGGTGCCTTTACCTTAGTAGCTTTATTTATGCCAAACGAGTAAGTTTAGACACGTAGCGTGGGTAGGTTGAAGAAGAAAGTTCGAAAGTTATCGAATTAACGAATATTGCTCGTAAACGGCAAGCATTATTGTTTTATATTGCAAATGCTAAATCGAAGAATGAAAATAAGAAATTGAAATGTTACTTTTGTCTGCATTGTTATTTCTTTGTTTTTTGGTAAGCTTAGATGTTTGTTTGTTTGTACACATAATTACAGACAGTAAACATTATATGATAATTTTTTTAAATATAAGTTCTTCATGTAGACAAGACGGTTTCTAGTTCTCGTAGATTTTATTCAACCCTTCCTCATCCATTCCTTCTCCATTTCCCGGAAAAGGCCGGCAATGCATTTTGTGGCACCTCCGGTACCGTGAATGTCCATGGGCGGCAGCATTTACTTTTCATCAGGTGATCTGTCGGCTCGTTTGCCCTCTATCCCTTAAAAAAGTTCCTTATTAGCATCAGGCGCGGTCGCAGCTCGAAATTCTGGGGAGGGTCACACATTTGGGGGGGGGGGGGGGGTGCAATGATAATCCCCGCCTTCATAAAACGGTTGTTCGGCGGTAATCTTTAAAATTGCCTCAAAATGTTTT
>DVXP01002976.1:0-11912 GCA_018235645.1 Junonia grisea | reverse complement strand
AATGTCGTCATTCAATGAACGCGCTAGTGATTCAATTAAGTAGCTGATTTAACCAGATGACTGCGACATATACATATTTGTAATATTCGATTAATAGCTTTTGCTTGAGACTCCAACCGCGTCTCGTGGCGTTGATTAAGCTGTAAGAAAACTGTTCGTCGCTCCTTAGTAACAGCTCATTTTTCTGAGATACAAATAGGCAAAGAAAAATTTCATTTTAAAAATGTCTGGTCAGTTTCTATTGGGCAGTTGAAATAATGAATGGGCAGTTTTAAGTTTTTTAATTAATGAGGTGGTAAAATATGAACAGTAAATAATGTAGGTTAGTCAGTAATCTAATACCAAACTAGCAGTGAAATAAATGAAGCAGTTAAAAAAAACAGGTGAAATTCAAAAAACAATCTTACTTACTTTACATTATATCTTTTTATAAAAAGGAGGATTATATAAATGTATGCTTATCTTTCTTCAGATACCTATTATTTATGATAAAAATTTTTTATTTAGTATTTTCCAGATTTTCACTTTGTATCTAGAATGTTAGTATTGTTGCATATTTCATACACAGACATGGGCGTAGCCAGGATTTACTTTAGGGGCGGACAAAATCAGAGTAGATAAAAGACCAATTTATTAAAAAGTGCAAATAACAACAAAAAAATGAGTTATTAGACTAAATTTTACTGTTTTTCTGTCACGGCCAGCAGGACGTGAGTAAAAAGTATCGAAATATAGATTGAAACTTTTAAGGGATTTTAAAATTTTCATTACTATAACTGGCATCCAGGGGTGGGCAGGCACCCCACTGTGTCTACGCCCAAGCACAGACAGTCAAACAATACAACATACATAATTACATAATATGTTAAAAAAAACATGGAGAACCTACTTGATAAAAAATATCCAAAACAGACAAATAAATCAACATTATACCTTTAGCGGCTTAAAATCTCATAACTTAAGTCAATGGGTAGGATAAAAAAACAAAAAAGAAATCATTGCTATCGTTTATTGATTTAAAATACAAAACTTAGTGACATAAAGCTCTATCCTTTTATTGTTACAGTGCCTGCGAACTGACAATTCGATAGGAAATAAACATTTAGCTCCTCGCGCACCGTCGCTCAACCAACATGTCACGTCACAATATCATGTCAATACAAATAAATAGTACAGTATATTACATACTCAAGCGCAAACACCTAGGGCCATCCTTGAGTAATGGATTCAGTAGAACTATACGAATAGGTTGGTGTTATTAATTTTATTTTTTGTATCAATTTATCACTTTATCAGGCTCCGTTCTGTAAAATAATATTTGTACGACGGGTCCCCTTTTAAGGCATTAGTACGAGCTTCTCAAACTGACTCATTTTATGTGTGACACTCGTTCCAACGTTTCGTTTGAAGCGTGATATTATCCCGCAATGAGTCAGTCTGAATAGCATAGAGCGATATCACAAAATATTCGTGTACAAATAGACTTACAATTGATATAATAAAACAAACATTCTCATAATATCGTTACATTTCAATTATGGAGAACATTTTTAACATTATCATTTACATTACAAAGAACTTAAGAACACTTGAGTAATCACGGAGACCCGCCAGCATAATAATTTGTTACTTCCCTATAATCAAACAAAACTGTTTTCCCATACCTATTTCTTATTCCTAACAATCCTATAACCTCATGAAGCAAAAAAGTATTAATACAGTAAATATTATACAGATATTCGAAAAATTTATATTTCAGACCAGAGAGATTAGAAATAGATTCAAATCTACAATTAAATTAAATTAAAAACAGTTGGAAAACAGTCGCAGCGCTTACAGAGCTAGAAATCAGATAAGAAAATACTTTCATGCTTCATGTACGAAAATAATTGTACCATACAAACATTGTTATTTTAAAATAATTTTTGGGGGGTGGGGGAGTTATTTTTTTATAAAAAATCACGGCAACATTCTGCAGCACAAAAAAATCTGCTATCAGTTGCAATGTCATCGTTAGCCGCTTCACCCTGAAAGTCTAACATCAGTCGGTTCACGAACTATTATACACAATTGAAAAAAATATAATTTGCTAAATCACATCTTTTCAGGGTAAAGTCGCTAATGCTAAGGCCCGCTACTGACGCAGCTTTTTACCCGACTCGCACCCGCAACCCAGGACAGCTGTGACCGTTTATATATCCGTATTAAATTATCCTCTATGGTATTTCTGTGTCTATAACAGAGTATAAAAAAGCTACTCGTTAGACCCTAATCGACTATCCATAGGATCTCGTCAAAATTATGCAAAGTCGATATTTTATTGCTATACAAGCAAAATCTAATATACAACCTCTTTGCCTCTTTATTACATACAATATAGACACTATAGAATATCCAACTCCGTTTTGTACCAAAGAGTCCCAGTATTCTCTTATAACATTACAGTATACAATATTATACAAATAATATGTGCAATACATTTGTACTACAAGGTACAACTTACATAAGTCACGTTTCACGACACACAATCTTGGACGCAAAAAAAGCAAGTGAGTAGCGGGCCTTATCCATAAAAGTTCCGGCACAATAAGGCAGTGATTCAGTGTATGCTATACAAAATATCTCCGTTACAAAGTTACGACCAGTCTGTTGCAATGAGGTTAGTCTATTGTAGATTCAAATCCAAAAAGGTTGAACAAGTCAGTTTAATTTATTAACTCCTATCTGAAATACCCAAAAATTTTTATATATGATCAACATTCCCGTAACCTACAAGTACATTTTGTGTTTTTATAGAATTACCTATACACTATTCTTTGTTTTACATATCGTCTGAATATTCCAATGGGTCAAAAATAACCTATATGTATTAACACAGTACACGTGTATTGATGTACGGAATCTCAAATCTCATGCATTCGAGATTGGAATTAAAACATTTACAATATACAACAACTCTGAAATGCGAGGGCAAAGTTTCAAATGATTTCAACGTCAGGAGTATCGAATCGAATCAATTTGTGCAGTCAAAAAATACTTTTTTTTATTATTTTAAACTATTTTTTTATTCGGTTGTATCGATAAAATGAAATTCTGTTTGGCCCTTTGATTTTCAGTCATCAGTTGCCGACACTTTAAAAATATAAAGCTTGCGATAATTAACTGAACGAAAGCTTAACTAGCATAGACGTATCTAAACTATATTAACCGGTTTAAGTTGCAGTCTGTATCCATTATTAGTCTGTCTCCTAAATTTATGTACAATATTTATTTTCTACCATATTGCGTCTTTGATATGCATTGCGTAACAATAAAAAAACCTAGCTTTCATGCCCTCGATGCGTCCGGATGTGGGGGTGGGGGGGGCCTCCGCGGCCCCGCGGATCCCTCTAAGTACGGTCGAGTGAAGCGTTTACGAACGAATAATACAATACACGTTACAACGTAACGAATCGTCACCACAACGTCTCTTTACAGTCAGACTTATCGCGTTAAATAAAAATATAGAATTATAAATACGGTATCGGTCCGAGAGCGTATCGCATCGCACCGGAGCACTGTCCGCGGCGTACGCGGCGTAGCGGCACACGCGGCACACGCGCACTCATCGTC
Source organism: Junonia grisea (assembly GCA_018235645.1). Taxonomy (NCBI): domain Eukaryota; kingdom Metazoa; phylum Arthropoda; class Insecta; order Lepidoptera; family Nymphalidae; genus Junonia; species Junonia grisea. Next base: position 8,300 of record DVXP01002976.1, on the reverse strand, counting down.
CGGCCGCGTCACGCGTCACGCGGCGTCACTGCGGTCACGCGTCGTCACTACGGTCACGCGTCACGCGGCGTCACTGCGGGTCACTGCACTGTCGGTCCGGCGTCGCGCGGCGTCACGCGGCGTCACGGCGTCGCGCCGCTAGTGGATGGCGACGGGGCTGTGCTGCAGCTGGCACACGGGCTGCAGCATGTCGTCGTCGCGCCGCACGCCCTCCACCTCCATGCGCTCCGCGCCGCCCCACAGCCGCGCGCCGCCCACTGCCGCCCGCACAGACACACACGCTTAGTACGAGTGCACGACACACGACAACAAACCGAAATCGTTTCATATGTTAACTTATCTGTATAGAAGTTAACGAAATCATGATTTTCTTAAAGAAAAAGCAATAATCGATATTTTTTGTCCTCTTTAATTTTTAACAACATCCTTAGAGGTGGATTGTTTTTATCGAATTTAATAAAAAAATAAACAATTTATACAGAATAAATTTAAACTCTGAAACGATTTTAATTTGATGTTCAGTTCTAGCTAATCTTGAAGTATAGGACTAGTAAAAATCTAGGGGGTTCTAACTAATTTTTAAGGAACCTAATCGTAAGACTACTTACTGCCTAAATCGTGTGGGACATAATTATAAAATATTTGTAATAATATTATTTTTATAATTTAACAAAATATTTTATAGAAAAATAAATAAACATATAGTTAGAACAGAAAACGATTAAATAGATATCTGCAATAAAAAATAACTCAGATTTTTTGTATATTTTTGTCAAATTAAGTAAGTACCTATGTTATATGCAGCAATTGAAGGGTATTTACAGTGAAAAGCATAAAAATTTTTAATAATGTAGTACTTGTACATTTTTTTAAATAATTGCAGATATCGCAGTCACACCGAAAAGCCATGCACTACAATACGATGGATGACACATGCCAAAAGAATCGAAACATGGAGCGACCATGTGGAGAGGTGACAACTGAGATGGCGACAAAATTGTATTTTTGTGGGCTCGAAATTTATCTGTTCCATTATATTAAGGTAATACTGAATTTTCTTTTTAAGTATTACTATTAAATCGAATGAAATAATACACACCTATTTGAAAATGCAAAAAGAATGACAAAAGATCTATTAATTATTTAATTATTACATATAACAATTACGTAATAGAAATTTTAACGCCAATTTTAATGTAAGAGGCATTGGAGGCTTACTGTTTTGTCACATCCAACATTATAAAAGTCTAAATAGTATATTCCTATATATCAACATTGTCACCATAGCGTGTCACCCATGTGTATATGATGATGGGGGGGTGGGGGCAGTGAAAGGCTGATAAGGGTGTAGCAGGGGGGAGGTAGGGGATAGTAAATAGCATTCCCATATCAAGACGGCAGACCTGGCGTACAACGTTAATCGCATGGCGGCGCTAGTGTCGCGAGGGCGTGCCGCCGGGGCGCTCTAGTCATCGCGACTCCGGCCCATCTGCCGCGAACATTTATACACATGCTATTATTATATTCAGTTGTTTTGTTTGATTGTTATTCGGATTAATGTGAGCTTAGACATAATTCACTTCATGTTTGGACTGGTAGTTTTTCAAATGGTAATGATTAGGGAAATAGATTCAGTACTTTTTAATCTGTGAGTTTATTGAGTGCAGTAATATTTAGAATGTTTTAATATCGTAGATATATTATCCATGATTACAAAAAAATATTCTTCTTATTTCATATATTATAGGTTAACATTTCTTAAAGGTCATGAAGTTTGCACTTAAAAATTGTATTGAAAAACAACAATGAAGAATAATTTTGTCTAGGCTAGTGTTATTTCATAATAGAGTGATATCCAATCCTGTTATTATTTACAAGAGTTAGAAAATGTCTTGTTAATTCACAGCACAGAAACATATATCACATATTTAGCATATTTACCATACAAATGTTTGCATTAAATAGATAATTTACATAAATAAATTGAGAGTACCCGATTCAAACACACCCATATAAAAATGATATGACAAAAGCTTTATGTGTTAGCGGGAACACAACGAAAGCTCGAAATGATAATGTCAGATCTATACCTACACAATATCATAAATCAAAACATTTGTAAAACGGATAAAATCAGTTAATAATATCAAAACAAAAACTAATGTAATATTGTTAATTTTTTGAATTTTATAAAGACTTATGATGTAATACAAGAAATTTTTTGTTATAAGATGGATATAATTTCCATTTAAAACATATTGAGGTATCTCTGGAGTTTTATATATAATACTGACCGATGACCATAGGCTGAGGTTTCCATCCACATGATGCTTGTGTACTGTTGTTGAAATTCAAGTGGAACAGCAAAAGTATATCAAATAATCTCAATACTCACAATGTTTTTCCAAATAGATTAGAATTCCATCGTGGTAGATATTGCACCTTCTACTATTTAAAGAATATATATGTTTATACTTACACTTTTCCTTACGTGTTGTACATATATTGAGGTTTTGAACCATGTTTACCGAGTGTAGGGAAATTTTTCGACTGTTCCTGGCAATGTATTGTACTTTTTGCTATTCAACAGCAAGGAAAGAGTTACAGTTGTCGCAACTTCTTATGCTGTCTTCCTTGGACGGAACCAAAGAAAAGGAGGATAAGCCTTTTCTTGGATGGGCTTTTTTTTAGTCGAATTTTAACGCAACTAACCATGCTGGTGGTGCACTGCGTTTTGGTGAACTCGTCAACTGTTCCTGGTGACGTAATTTCAATTTAAAATAATAGCCACAGATACTCACTCAGTCCAATTCTTCCTTCATGTATATTGGTGTTCCTTCCTGAGTTGGCTTCTGGAAGTATATCGCAACTAAACTTGCTGGTGGTGCGACTGCGCTTGCTGATTGTTGGTGGACTCGTCGACTGTTCCTGGTCACATTATTGCCCTTTATGCCTTTGAAATATGTAGTGCAATACTTTCATGTACTCACTATAGTCCCATTCTGCCTTCATGTTGGTGTTCCTTCTCGAGTGTTCTGCGGAATGTTCTGGAAGTGTATCGCAACTAACCGTGCTGGTGGTGCGACTGCGCCTGCTGCGTGTTGGTGGACTCGTCGGCGGTCCTCTTGAAGAAGTTGTGCTGCAGCGCGTAGTACGGCGTCACGCGCTGCTTCGGGTCGTACTCGAGCATGCGGAGGATTAGGTCCTGGAATGTGTTATGAGATGTTTTATTTCAGTGAAATTTAGTAAGCGTTATTTATCTAGCAAACGACAAAGTAAAGTATAGTATACTTTGTCATTTGACTTCTTGCAATTTGTTACGAAATTTCTGTCCAATTTCTTTTCACACATTCTGAAAGTTTTACAGTCCATTTCACTTACTTCGTACTTAACCAAAATCAATTCTTTTCAACGGAATCTATTAAACATTTATTTTATCAACACACTCCCGATGGCAATAGTTAATAAAAAAAATATTAAAATTAAACGAAATATCGTTGGGATTTTCTCTTTCAACATATCACTTTCATCATAGCCGTTCATTCATTTGCACCGTCGATGATCGAGCAGAATTTTTAATTAGAAGGTAGGTGAGATAATGAACCACCTGGTTGGTTAGTCATGCCTACCCACAGTGTTTGTTATCGTAGGATTAGTCATTCCCTATATTACCAATACATTAGAGACTTGGTAAATGTTACGTAACTTGGTACTTTTTAGACATTAGAGGTATAAAGTCACAATAATTAACATAATATTATAGATCATTATTAAATATAGAAAAGACACAATATGGGCGATATAGGTAATCATCCGGGATGTCAAAAGATGAGATCACAAAATCTTGAAATTTCATACCTATGTTCTTTATAAGGATGAATCATTTTCCTAAGAAGCCATTACTGTAGCCATGCCTATTACTTGGAATCTTGCTTGAGCCACTATTCTAACCTACATCTGCTTCATCGGTTAAGTAGCAAGATAACTAGCGAATAATAACTACCGCCTATTCACGACCACCCTTAACAATTGACAATTTTACTACATACCCTCAGCTATAGTACTAGTTTTCACTTTTTCCCTACCATTAAGTAAAGTATTAGTCACCTCTGATAAATTACTAGCCCTTAAATTTACCCCGTGTACTCGGGTAAAGTACCAGTTCTCATCTTTACCATATATCCATACATAATTCACAGCCAAAGCTCAATTCTACCCATCTACTGGCAGATAAACAAGCTACAGATACTAGTCCTCACCTCTACCCCATCCCACACTTACATAAACCATAGACACTGGTCCTCAACTTTGCCCACCACTACTGATCCCAGTATTCACTTCTAACCACTACGACAGACCATGCTGAGATATATTACTACTTCTTATCTTCTCATCTTACCCTTATATACCATACCATTCCTTACTTTTACCACGTAACTTCAGATAAACTATAAAGTACCCCAACTTAACAGCTACATACTACCCGCACATAGCCCACAGACACTGGTCCTAACGTCTACCCCACCCTAGCCCACACAATAGTCTCCAGGTACAACAGTTCCTCACCTTAAACTTGAGGTAGTCGGAGACGGAGTGGCCGGGCTCGCCGCGCCGCCTCGCCGCCGGGCCGCCGCCCTCCACGCCGAGGATGTCGTGCAGCCGCCGCGTGCCCGCCGCGCGGTACTTCCGGTAGCCGCTGGTGGGGACAGAGCAAACATTATATATAAATAAACGATACACACTCAACGGCCCCCAGTAAAGTCATTGGTTCTTGCCGTGCCGGGGCACCGACAACACAAATATAAACGCCCAGACTACGACAGACAGCTATATGGCCAATACAGATGCCTGACATGAGCGGGGATCGAACGCAATCGGTAGCGCTTCAGTCAGTGACGATCGCACCGTACATTAACAGCAAATTGGGTATATCAAATATTTTTTTAAAAGAAGAAGACATTGTTTTTGCTTCAGTTAGACAATCATATTACTGTTTCAACAAAATTGTATTAATTTTCAAAATTTCTTTTCGAAATGAAGAACAATAACTCTACTTACCCATCTTTACCCGCAACCTTCTTTAGGACGTAACCGCCGCCTTCCGACGCCGGTAATTTGTCGAAGAACTTTCTTGTTTTGTGTGCCTGGAAAAGAATTCATTATTAATTTTCATAGTAATAAATATTTAATAATATTACAATATAATATTACAACTTTTATAAATGTTTAAAATAATCTTGAAATCAATTTTTATGGAACAGCTATTCATGTTTAAAGATGCTACCTCCAAGAACTTGACGAATTACCAAGAACCGTTATCAATTATTAGATAACAGATATCTAATAAAACTAACGCAATAAATATAGCCAAAAAGCGCTTTTTTATGAAATCTAAAACTCCCCAATTAATTAGAAAATGAATTCGAATGTATCGGAAATAAACTATTCCAAGTCATTGCTGCATAATTTTCACGTGTAGCACGTTCGGGACGTTTCATAAGAGATCTTAAGTGTTCGAAAAGTTGTCTTATTTCCAATTAACATTGAAAGTGGGTCGTAGTGTCGTAGTGTCGCTATGGTTACACAATTAAACGTCGGCTACATATTGTTCAAAGTTAGACAATTATCGCGAGTTAAGAGCCATTATATCTTCATCCAGAACGTTTCGCGTTGCTATAATTATTCTCGCCGTTGCAAATGTTTTACAATTATATATTCACACGATGGTTAACATTTTGGAAATGTTTATAAAGTTTGGAAACGAAATTCTTTTCGAATAGTGACTATATGGAGTTAAACATTACTATAGGTGTTTATTTATTCTATATCACTCATTTGTATATATAAAAAAACCTCTTGTATCACAAAAAATATTGGACAGCGAAGTCAATAAAATGCGTCATCACTCACTCAGATCTCTGGTAAATAAATAAAGTAAAATTTCAGAAGTTGCTGTATGATGATTCTAAATCTTGCGAAAGGTTCACATGATATAGGATCACCGCTGTCCTTTGACAATTGCAGGATCAGAATCAGATCAGAAATTCGGCCCAGAGAAAAATTAGTTGGAAAGAGAAGACTGCGCACATTAGGCTATACACAGATTCCATACTAATCACCTGATCCAGCAAATGATCTGGCGGCATGCCGAGCACCTCGACGATCTTGTTCATCTGGTCGAGCTCGTTGGCGCCGCTGAACAACGGCTCTCCCGTGTGCATCTCGACGACTATTCAGTTCAGTGACCAAAAATGCCTTTCTTATGGCCTAAAAGACGTAGACCTAACCCTCAATAGAATAGTTACCTGATCCAACAAATGATCTGGCGGCATGCCGAGCACCTCGAGGATCCTGTTCATCTGGTCGAGCTCGTTGGCGCCACTAAACAGCGGCTCTCCCGTATGCCTCTCTACGAGTATGCAGCCCAGCAACCACAAACCCCTATCTTATATGGCCTAAAAGACCTAGAACTAACCCTCAATAGAACAGTTACCTGATCCAGCAGATGGTCTGGCGGCATGCCGAGCACCTCGACGATCTTGTTCATCTGGTCGAGCTCGTTGGCTCCGCTGAAGAGCGGTTCACCCGTATGCATCTCCACGAGTATGCAGCCGAGTGACCACATGTCGATCGCGAGGTCGTACGGGATGCCGAGCAGGACTTCCGGTGACCGGTAGAACCTCGACTGGATGTATTGGTATATCTGGAAGGGAATTTTTAAGTATTGTAATAAGATATTTTAGAGAAAATGGTAAATGGCAAATGTTAATTAAGTTGATGTCAAATGTGCTTGTGTGTAAATTGCAGCCGATTTTAAATAAAGAAATTGTATGTAGAAACTTCCCAAATTATTCCCAAATATTTATCCTAAGTATTTAAGTATATTATTTTTTTACTTGTTTTTGCATTTTTTTTTCTTGTTCTGTAGTTAACATAAAATTACGTATAACTTATAATAATTAAATTACTCAAATATCCCAATAACAATTAAATAACATATATAAATTCAAGATAAAATCGCCATAGTGTTTACATTATTAATATCAAAAGGTTCAACTTAAGTTATATTTTACACTCGTCAAAATAAATACATCAAAATAATTTATTACGTTCAAACCTTTATTGATTAAATCCCTAACAAATGTACCAACGACATGAGGAAAACGTCGCGACGGTCGGAGGTCGTCTAAATTACGTTATAATTAATGCCATAATTATCAATAATAAATTTATTATGTTTATGCATTGAAACATCAAGTCCAAGGAGTTCTCGTACACACGGACAATAACATTAGTACATATATAATATATGTTTTACGCGCAATTGCTGATAAACCCTGACCCTGAATCGGAAGACCCGAAGAGATTTATCACAACAATTAAACTGTGTGTTAAATAATGGAAACGATATAAGGCAAGATTTCCATTTCTTATAATAAGCGTAAATATGCTTCAAGTATAAACTGAATATCTACTATTACTAGTATAACAAAATAAAGTTATGTATGTAATTTCTTAATGATTCTTTTTACTAACTAAAAACTTCTTACAAAATTGAGTTAGTAAATTTCCCCAGTATACTATAATGTGAATACTACTTGCGTGGTTAAGAAATTATAATTATCTTGTAATTTAAAATTTAAAGAAATTTGTTTTAATTACCATAGTTATGTAACTGTTGTTATGGTAATTATGTTGGAATAAATTATGACACCGAATACCTTGAAATCTATTTCCTTCCAGTTTCATTTTTTATTAGTTACTAAAACATTCGCCTTTTAGATCAAATTTTAACTATTTACATATCAATTAAAATGCTGAAATAAGCAAATGATTTTTTTCTATAGCAATAGAGAGTCTATTAGACTAAATTCCTAACAATACAAACAAAAAGTGGAAAAAAAATGCAAGTAAGAAAATCTTATAGCTTTCGCACATCTTTCACTAGATATAAAGCATAATTAATAAACGTGTCGGCATAAGCGCCGCGAATAGCGAAATACGACCTGATAGCGAGATACAAAGTATCACATTATGAAATTATCGTAATTATTATGTCATACTTCCGATTATCACATTTTTCCTACATTACTTACTGCATTCTTCATTAACTACATCATACATTTTTCCTTTATATAATTTTACCGTATTATTTCGCACCTAGCACCTAGTACGTAGCAACAATTTATCATTTATGTATGTATAATTATACATTCGTCAAATCTTAATTATTTTATGATAAGTGTTATAAACATTGCTAGGCGGCATTTTGATAAGCTACTGAGTTATCTTGTTACCTA
>DVXP01002975.1:0-11912 GCA_018235645.1 Junonia grisea | reverse complement strand
CTCCAGAGTTTGCCAAGGTGCCCGGTCCGGATAACCACGATACTTCCAGGTAAGTGCTTGTTGTTGTCCAGACCAATGCGTATATCAAAATTATTCTAGAACCACAAAATCGTGTTCATCGGCGGAACATATCCTATTTAAATTCGCGTTCTGACCCAGAGTGGCGTTACCGGACCCCCTTCGGCAGGTTCGTTTCGTCACACTAATATTTTAAAACAAAGAAATAATAAAGTCGAGAAAAAAAATGAATACTAATTTCTATACCGTACGAGGAAAATTCACATTTATTATTCTTTGTTTTCGGTAAATATAATTACAAGTAGTTAAGTAGTGATAGGTTATTTTTGTTAATTAGAAGCTTCTTAGGGTCTGCTTAGACTGAACGGAAAATTTCTCTTTCGAGCAAAACACTAAGAATAAATTGTTGTTATTATAACAATTTGTGATTTTCTGACTTGCGCATATCTAGACAAAAAGGAGTATGCTTGAGATGTATGTAGAATATCGATGTAGAATCGTGCTTTAATTTAATCCAAAATAGTGGTTATAAAATGGTAAAAACATTTTTATCAGTTCAACGACTTTTACTGACGTAAGCTTTTACAGAAAGTTTTAATGGTGAAAAATATTATATAATATTATTTAAATTTCTTTAACGACTTTCGGGAACTCTAACACTGAAAACGCAAACGACGTGGACTCCCAAAGGGAACAAGAATAAATGCATGAAAAAGTCGCTTACAACCGCCATACAATTCGTTACTTTGAGCCATTATAATACAGTTTTATTTCCAATGAACTAGCTCGGGTATTTTCCGTTTCGTTCTTAGAATACTAATTAATTAGCGTAAATTAATATATATAATTTAATTTTGTAAAGTAACATTTATTAACTGTAAAACATTACGCTTGGCTTCACTTTGACTATAACAGAGCGTAATTTTAGGACTATCTCAAAAATCGTTAAATTAAATTTGTTATAAATTCTTCTAGCCTACAGAATATATAATGGCTAATATAAAGGCTGCGCTCACTGGTTTGTGGTCTAGTGGTAAGAACAAGTCAATGATAACCGAAACTTGACTAGTGAATCTGAATTTTTCAAGTGCTAAGTGTTTGTATTCATCACTCGAATGTGGCGTTGAAGGAAAACATCATGAGGGAACCTGCATGTATCGCAGTAAATTCTTACACACAGTACAGAATTAGTAACTGCTGTTTATCTAATACATAGAATGTAAGATAAACAGCAATAGAGCATCGTGGCGTATTAAGTTCTACCAAAATTAGGAGGAAACGTCTTGCCCGGCGGTGGGACGTTTACAAACTGTTACTGTATTTTAAAACTGGACACAAGTGGAAGTAGGTATAACTAGATAAATGGCTTGTATAGCAACGTTTTGTATGGTAAGTACAGGAACGCGTAGAAATATCAAGTACAAATAAAAACTATACTTATATTTTGGAATTTCTCGGTGGTCTCTGATCATGAAATTCTTAATTTAAAGTTGCATAATAATAAAAGAATGAACTTAAAGTTGTACTACTAACCGTTGTGCTGCGCTGTTTAACCGGAAATGTGTGGCCGTCTCGGCATACGCTTTTCTTTATTTGAGACGTTAAGATAAGCGTGTTTTACCAAATTAAGAAATATTCTTCTAATTGATTTTATCACCCTTTTAAAGTAAAGTTTTATCAAGACTTTCTTTAGCATATCGTGAAATATTTAAAGTACCTACTAACTACTATTGTATTATTTTTAATTAAAGCATATCAAAACGCAATGTTTCTGAAATGAACATTTCTAAAAACATCAATCCCACACTTTACGTATTAGAAACAAATGTAAAAATAGAGATAATACATTATTGCGTTATCTGTGGTAAATTCATTATATTATTATAATGTATTTGCGCGTGTTGGCTGTGGTATTCATACCCATTAATAAAATTATACAACACATATATTATTGCAAAGTGCATACTCGATAAGCATTAATGTTTGGTATTAAATCATAAATCGTTATTATATGTATACGTAATGATTAGTGTCCGACCGAAACTGGTTTTCCGGCCGAAACCGAAACCTAATGTTCGGCCGTGGCTTCAGTTTCGGTGGAAACCTAAACCGAAACCGAAACTCACGTGGTCAAGTTGGTCAACTACAAAGTTCCTTAAAGTATTGGAATTTGGTGCGTTTTACCCATTATTCTGCAATAATTAGGTCACAAAGTGGAAACAGTATGTTAAGTTTGTTGTAATCGTGTATTTGACATAAAATAAAAATATCTTAATAATTTTTCTGATTTTTTTTTTCAATTTAATTCTGATAGCAAAATATTTATCACTTATTAATAATCAAATCACTAATTGTTACTGTTTCATTAAATACTAAGTAAGTATTGATACTTTGTAATCTTACTTATTCATATTTTATTAATCCCCGACTAAAAAGAGGGGTGTTATATGTTTGACCGCTATGTTTGTCTGTGTGTCTGTGTGTCTGTCTGTGGCATCGTAGCAGCTAAGCGGGTGTACCGATTTGAATCTAACTTTTTTTTTCTGAAAGGGGGTTTTCTAGCCGTGGTTCTTAGACATGTTATATCAAAATCGGTCCAGCCGTTTCGAGATCATCTTGCAATATGTGGATATAGTTTTTTCACGTGAATTTTTGCTACTCAATTTTGAAACAGATATCTTCAACCGATTGAGCTAAAGTTTTGCATACATATTTAGCTTGGTTGGCAATATACGATAAAATGCATAACGTCATTGTAAATTAAATATGGGGGACCATACTTAGAAGGTTAAGGCGCTTAACCCCTGCTCCACTGCGGGTTGGTGGATGTAAATGTGTCAGAATTTCTTCCGGCACAGGCAGGTTACCTCACGATGTTTTCCTTCACCGCCGAGCTCAAGATGAACTTAATCACAAGCACTTGTAAATCAGCGGTGTTAGCCAGGGTTTGAACCCGCGGTTTTCTACCACTAGGCCTATATATGTTCCTATTGCATAACTATAAACTTTAAATATCTATAATAAATAATAATAATTTTAAAATCATAATATAATAAATAATAATAATTATCAAATATCTAAAATTATCGCTATGAATCAACGTGTAATGGTATGTCAAAATGTATTAACTCACCGTCATCAATACAATTTTATGACCCTTTTACACGTATTTAGCGAAAAGTTTATGCCTCCTTATTATTTTCTACGAAAATACAACGAACGGCTATAAAATAATCGTAGTTATAGTTAAAATCTATACATAGAAGAGTTGAAAAACCTTTTATTAGACACAATGAGTATTAAATACAATGAATTAATAAAAATAAAAATTACCCACACTGCGACACTCACACATTGACGTTAAACCCATGTAATACTACGAAATCTGGCAAAGTATTACCAGTAGGGTTTTCCCGAACAAAAATCGAGACTCACTCAAGCGATTTTTTTACACTTCACTCACACAATTGTAAGTACATGTACGCCACGAGATATGATACAGCACCGAGTCGTTTTTCATTTTTCATTTGTCATTTTTGACATAAAATTTATGCATTGGATATTCTGTACCAAGTTTTTAACAATTCAAATTTGACAGACAGAATGAGCGAAATGACAAAACACACTTGAGTGAGTCTCGATTTTTGGTCGGAATAGCCCTATAGATGTCCCGTCATGTCAAAATCAAAATAATGAAAAAAAAAACACTGATTAAAAAGATTTCATGGTCGAAATTCAACAATCAAGCAGCCACTCTAGCCATTAAGTCCAAAATTATTTACTTTTTTAATTTATTAAAATATAATACTACCGTGGTTAAAAAAGGTTCAAGTAAAATCTTAACGAACAAACTCAATATAATAAATTAATATGTATTACTTATGATTATTATTAAAATACAGTATAAATGAATGCCGTTCTAGCTATGAATATTATTAAAAACCACCAGAGCGTCAACATAATTTGTCTCACGTCTTTGTAAGACATAATAGCAAAATAGCTAATACTAATTTTATACTTTATAAATTATTCAATAAAGTGAGCATAATTGAAAAAATTCTGACTATACAATTTCTTCGTATCATTCATTTGGTGTTAAAACAATCCTCACTTGAAATGTTCTTCGGAACATTGATCGGATCTTTTGACATTCTGAATTTTTACGTTTAGATACTAGTTTTAATGTCTTACGATGGCATATCAGTAAATGGCGCCTAAAACAATTAATTAAATAAAAAAGTTTTGTATGAGAAAAATGAGAAAAAAGATTTTGCTCTCACTTTACATATAGGGGAGACAACCCTACGGCGAAACTATAAGTCCGTTTAAAGTAAATCCGTTTAAAGTAGTTTTATTTCAAGGGATAAATAAAATGAGATATAATAGCGATGTAATTTGTAGTAATGTAGCGATTACAAGGCTTTATTAGATAGTTATTGTTTTTTTAAAAACAATACAGCGAACTTCTATTAAGATACAACTAGATTTTCTCGATTTTTTTTTTTCGGTAATTTTCAAAATAACAACTGAACCAATTTTGACAAAATATAAATAGAATTAAGTTAAGGTAAGGGCAACTTAATCCGAAGTTTTTGAAAATAACTATTTGATACAAGCAAACGAAATTACGTATTCAAAAACACGGCTAAATCAATAGTAAAACTTATCTATTAACTTTTCGAGAATAAAATAAACTTATGATTTTTAGAGTAAGTAGTTATTTCTAATAGCTTGGAATTAGGTGCCTTTATCATAACATAACTCGGAAACATAATAAGGTATACTATGAAACTAAAAAATTAAACAGTAAACGAAAAATTAAAAAAATTAAAAAATAAATTTTCTAAAACTTGTTTACTTTTGAAACAATCTACGTTTTATATTACGTTGGATAATCTTCATTTTTAACACTTTTTTCATCGATGTCGATCGGTAAAGACCCTGAGAGTGGTGATGTAGGTTTTCATGTGTGTTACACGAAATCTCCTCAAATATGATTCGAATTTGATAATGAGTTTTTATAAAACCGGTTTATTGAAGGTGACTTTAATTTAATTTAATTAATGCAAATAAACTTCATTTACGTTTTTCTAAATTTTTCAGTTTTTTGTTTTAATTAAAAATATGATAGTAGGTGAATATGTATTTTTAAGATTTTCGGGTAAACTATTGTAATTTTTCATCTTATTTTGACGAATACATACTGTACCTACTAATTTTTATAAAAATATATAATTATAATGTTTTAATTTTAAATTTACTTATTTACGTATTTTTTCGTCTTGAGTCTTCAATGCAATTAATATTCTTAAATGTAAACAAGTGTAAAAAATTAAAAATTATATAACAGATAAGTAATAACAACCATAATTAGTTTTTTATTGGCTTTGTTGTAGATATATTTATCACTCAATAAAAAATTGAGGATAAAATCTTAATTATCTCCGTACCAGATTATAAACTAGTTGATATTGTGCTAATGAATAAGAACCGCAATTCCATTTAATAAATACCTACTTAATGTTTAGAAAACAAGTTTTAAGTTATGCAAATATGCACATACAAATACTTAATTCCCGATATAAAAAATCTTGCAAATAAACGTATATTTAATTTTTTATTTATTATTAAAATCAATAAATAGATAATAACAAAGCCGATTTTTAACTTACCTTTGCCTTTTAAAAGAATAAACAAATCCTTGTTTTTTTCTCACTTCAAACATGGAACGGAATAGGCGCGAAACCTGACAGCCGCGGGTCGCTTGCGAAAACTGTCGCAAGTGAAAGATCACTTCGTCCTATCGACACTATTGTACTAATCTAGAATCGATTACCGGCTCCATTAATATGTTTCAAGGAGGTTTTTCGACGTAAGCGACTACAACTGCAACATTTTGTGACGCTAACGTTCAGAATCCATACAAAGGATACAAAAAAAAAAAACAAAGCAAATGAGTTCGGTTCGGTTTAGAGACGAAATTTTAATTTACAATTTAATTATCTTGATTATATGGTTTATTTTATTTAGAAGGAAATTATGTTTAATTAGGATTAATGTCTTTAATCCGTTTCTTTGAATGTCACACTAATTATAAGTTTTTTTAAAGGTTTTTAGTATTTTCCGGCTGTTTATAACATCCGTCCTTGTATTTATTTTCCGGCAAAATGTTCTATTGTAAAAAGAAATCATGAAACTTCTTAAATTTGCATAATAATGTGTATTGCTATGAAAAATAATGGTACGTCCATTTTATCCAATTTATTATAGACATGTATTGTTACAAAACCACATTATGAGCCCATTGTGATAATGTAGGTAAATAAACCTATTAAGTAGGCTTGCAACGAATATTCGGTTACTATTCAGTATTCGGCATATTCGACAACTTTTATGATATCCCTGTTACAAAGTTATAACAATATATTATATTACTTATGGATTTACTTACTTAATTGGTAAAATAAAAAAAAAACATTTTTTAATTCTCTTTTAATAGTAATTTATGTAGTCATTGGTATGAGGATATTATCATCGTTGGTATTGGTATATACCAATAGATTTGTTAGGTACATTATCAAATTATCGTCTATCGTCTTCTATGTTAGAAGTTAAGAATGTTTCCATGTATTTGAATTATTTTCAAATAACTATTTTATCATTTAATAAATATCGAAAAAACGTTGTTTTACCCAATTAAGGTCATGATTCTGTCATGTATCCTCCAAACTCCGAGGAACTGTTCGGGCATCACAAAATTGTGGAGTGAAGTAGTCGCATGCGGTATTTCCGGACCGATACCACCTGCAGACGTATTCAAAAAAACGTTATGAAGAAAAGAACTGAACTTGAACATTATTTAATGTCCTTATTTGCTATTTTTTTTTAATGTTTGAAGAACCTTAACGAAAGACTTGGGGGAACTGCAACTAACTAATATGCTGGCGACCGCTGCTTCGATACCTGCTTATGTTAAAGATATTTGTATAAACCATATAGATATTTGTCATGGTCTGGGTGTTTGTCTATATTTTATGTGCGTTTCTGGATCCTAGGCACAGAATCCCGTGATCTTAATTAGACGATATGACCTGCAGACCTTCAAGAAAAGAACGTACTCTCATTTAAAAGGGCAGCAATGCATTTTGTCGCCTCTGGTGTTGCAAATGTTTATGGGTGGCAGTATTCACTTACCATCAGGTGAGCTGTCAGCTCGTTTGCCGCCCTATCCCATAAAAAAGTCGTTTTTCGAATACCTTAGAATAAGGGACCCTTACCATAGTCACTATTTTACATTAAGTTATTTTGTAGGATTTGGTGTCAGAATCGATGTCATAGAAAGTACGATTTTGAGAGACCTTATCACTGGTTTTTTTTTTATTTATTTACTTTTTTTAATTAAAATATGCATCCATGGGCTCACAGTTGCCCATGCCTTTGATTTTCCATTGTTTACAATTTTTTTCCTATATGCGTACATTTCTTTAATCAACAAGAACTTAGAACTACACTGGGTTCTGCTTCCAGGGAGTATTGTCGTATGTTACCTGCATGACATTCGCTTGCCAGCCCAGAGGAGAAAACTATGAGGACGCAGTCTAAATAGTCACAGTAGGAACTTTTGCAAATAATCAACCAAATGGCCATGTTGGAACTAAGGGTCTATATGCCAAATTAGAGGCTCCTTTGTTTCGTAGTACCCTTTAAGGAGCGTATGTCACAGTTTAGGAAGGTTCTTGTCTATTCTATACAGTGCACGTCAAATATTATAGTCAGTCTCCGTCAAATATTATATACCTTCGTTCGCAGAATTAGATGAACATAAAGTTTTAGCTTCACTTTTTAATCGATTTTTACCAATTAAGTTTTTTTTATTTTTAATCGAAGGTCGCAGGTTCATGCACTGCTGAATTATCAAGTGCCAAAATTGTGTTTAAATTCATCTCGTACTCGGCAGTGAAAGACAACATCGTAAGGAAACCTGCATGTCCGGAAGTAATTCTGACACATGTAGGTATATCCGCCAACCCGCTGTGGAATAGGGTGGTGGATTGAGCTCCATAATCTAGTCCTTAATAGGTGAAGAAGAATTGCCCAGCAATGGGATATTTACAGTGAAATTATTAAGTAGAATGGGCATCAAGGTACAATAATGGGTGTATTATAGTTAGATGGAAAATATCTAAGATCTATAGACTGATAGATTTCAATGAATAATAAATCACTTGTAATTACTAGATTGTTAACCAGCGCCAGACAGTCATAATAAAATCCATTATATCAAAGTAGGTAAACAAGATTAATTATCTCCCGTAATAACATAAGGACAAATAAGTCATAATTGGATTATTTATTCAAGAAAACGTCATTAAAAAAAATTACTGAACTTGAACATTATTCAACGTCCTTATTTGTTATTTTTTTTAATGTTTGAAGTACCTTAACGAAAGAATGAAAGAACGAATGCTAGCGGCCGCGGTTTCGATCCCTGCTTATGATAAAGATATTTGTATAGGCCTTATAGATATTTATCGTGGTCTGAGTGTTTGTATTTATTTTATGTGCGTTTCTGGACCCTAGGGCCTAGACCTTATTTGGAGTACATTGAGTGTGAAGAACTTTTTGTATTTTATTTTAATCTTTCAGTGTCCCACTGCTGGGTAAAGATCTCATTGCCTATCGAGAAGATGAATAGTTAGAATAGCTTAGTCCATTCCGCTGCATATGCATATTTTTTTATTCTCCACTTAGTAATGTTTACTTTTTGCATCGCTAAAAGAAAATTGGTTGCCACTAGGTTGCGTAAGTTGCGTTGAATGTTTGTGTTTAGTTTTAAACCTGCACGTTAACCAGAATTCCATCTTGGCTTTTGTGTTAAAGTAAAAATCTATTTACAGATTTACAGTACTCTTTAAAACGCATATTATTGAAACTGATTACAAATATTGTTGTATTTATTTTGTCTATACTGTGGCCTGTTATTTGGCGTTAATTAGGAATGACAGTATGAGATGGTCACGAATGCCCCTAATATGTTACTAATAACTAAGTAAATAATATTTATATTATTTACTTAGTTATTAGTACAAAATAATACTAATATCTCTATCAAGTATTCATGATAGATTTAGTTTTTAATAAGGTAATCGAGAATGACTGAGATACAATATCATGGCTACCCATGAGCTTTTTCAGCAATAAAACAACTTGGAAGGGTACTCGGAGTTAAGTTTCTGGCTTCTCTACTTACTGTACGAAACGTAATTAGGCATTATTTTATCTTTGTCGGTTTTCAGTAACACATTCCTTCAACTGAAACCATTTTTTATACATATATTTTCATTTTTAATTATTTTTTTAATAATATTAAGATTTATGCTAATTCTAATTAAGTAGGTACTTGTTTGTTGTTATTTATTTACTGCTTGCTGTTTTGATTACTTTTAGAATTCTACTAAAATATTTAAAAATGCGTATATTACAGATAACAAAAGCTGTTAACAATGCCCTACAAAAACTAAAAGGACGGAAGGAAAGTCAAAAGGCGTAGACTGATACTAGGGGCCCGCCAGATATTCTTTACAATTCTTCTCTCTTCAGTCTTCTCGTCGTCTTGGTGTCAACGACCTTATTTTATCTAAAATATAATTGGTAATATTACACTTTAGACCAAACACATTTAAAACCATTCTTCGATTTTAATTAAAGATTCTTTTAATTTTTATTTTATAGAAAAATTCAGTTTTTTCTACCAAGGACATTTCAGACCGACAATCGGATAGGCAGGCATGGCAAACCGATAAAGTTTCGTGTTGACAACGTAACGTAAAATATCTTCTTATTCGACATCTGTTGAAAAGGATTGAGGAGTGAGGTTATTAAATAAATAAAAAATCTAGTTACAATTGTAATAATATATTTCTGCTAAGTCAATTAACAATCGATTTGTTGACATGATAAACATCTTGTCTAACACACAACTCCCGTTAATATTTATTATTTAATAATTAAAGAGATAGCCGATAGTAAATGTTTCAGTGAAAATGGAGCATTAAACAAATGTGCAACACGAATTGTATTCAGAAGTGGACAATCATTTTTATTTTCATAAATTCGTAACAACATAATGAAGTTAGATAATAATAATTAATAAATTTCATTAAATTTCTATTAAATTAACACATCATTGTTGACAAAGTACAGCAATAAGACAAAAAAAATCTTTTTAAGCAGAAATAAAATTATAAAAAATACCAACGACAGCTTTTAATTAAGATAAAACAAAACATGTTGTCATTCGAAATTAAAAATCAACGAAGTACAGACAGTGGCGGATTAAACCATTTGTCGCACCTAGGCACCGATAAGAATACTGCTTCATGAGCTAAAAAAAGCTCGTCAGCCTCTTTCCCCTATCTTAAAAATACCATTTCATCTATAAAAAGGTCGTCACCCTTCTTTCCCTATCCTAGAGTCCTTCCACTCGTGCGCCGTCTTGTACACTCGCGCTCCTAGGTACGTGCCTACTTTGCCTTAAGGATAATCCGCCACTGAGTACAGATACAAATATCAAAGTGAACAAAATGATTCATTTTTTATACACTTATGTAACATGCGTTTAGTTCAAGCGATAAATAGTAACCCATTTATTAATAGGTAAAACAGTCACAGTAATATACGAATATATTAAGTACCAACCTAATATGTAAATTGATACGTATTTTAAGATACAAGTAAAATAGAGCAAAGGCACAGAGTTAACGTATCCGAGCTTAAGAAATGATATATAGTAGAGGAGACTGGAGACGATACATATAGTTTTATGAAAAAATATGTAAAAAATATTACTTTCAAAATAAAATTATTTTTTGTTTACTTAATTAACATCTCTGAGTTCAAGTCCTTCCAACCTAAAAAGAAAACATTCCCTATTTGGTAATGTTGCTGTAAAAATGTATATATTTATAAATTAAATGCGACATACATGTTGCGAATAAAATCCTGTACGAAATAAAGAAAACACGTCGAAAATATTTTTATGATTGTGATAAAAAAAAATCAAGTTGCGAATAAACATAATGAATAATTAGAATAAAGATATAAAATAGAGACAGACCTATCTCCAGTCAACAAAGTTATAAAGATTAAATAGATTTAGTTATATTACGCATTGTAACGCTTACTTTAATCCTAAAGTATGTTCTTGTACGATGAAGATATCTACATTAAATATCTAAACATTATATTCATTATACAATCCTCGTTAACACGCCAATAAAGTTTTATATTACGTTTGTAAAAACATACAGATACTCGTAGTTTGTAAACTAACTTGGGATTCTGATTTAATTTTCTTGATAATGTCGTTTAACTTCATGATAAAATAAATCTTTTTTGGTATAATAATCAGCTTACGCTTCGAAAAAAGTCCAGCACATTTGTCTGACATGAAGTTTTGCAGTCAAAATATTTGTGACTTTTGTACGTCACGGAATAGTTGACTTTTAGACGCGGACAAAAGGCCTTCGAGTGTGTTAAGCGATACATTTCTAAAGGATTTATTGCGGAAAACGGTTTTATATTGTGACTCATAAAAATCACAGCCTTGTCAATCGAGTGTTCAAGCCATTCTTTGAAGTCATGACACTGTTTTCAGGACAAAGTGTACTAATGTAACCGATAGATGTAAACATACCAATTCGCTACGACTAGATGTTGAATTATATTATGCACTATCAAAATGCTAAAATAAGTACAAATTCATAAAATTATAATATAATTATATAAAACAATTTATGTCTATTACTATTACTACTGATAGTCCAGTCATTATAGTAAGTTCACCTCGGAATTCGAGATACCCAGCTGTAAGTCTGTAAATAGTTGTATATTGA
>DVXP01002974.1:0-11913 GCA_018235645.1 Junonia grisea | reverse complement strand
TCTTGTACTGGAAATACATAAACCGTAACTGTATTATTTCTTTCAAATATGAAGTATAATATTCCAGTAGTACCTTTTGCTCGCTATTTTACTCTCATAAATAAGTTTTTTTTTTTTTACTAAATAGATACAGACGTTTCAATCTACAATATACTTGTAAAAATCACGACGAAATGTCGTATCTTGTTTCAATAATATAATATTTAATTAAAAATCGAATAAAATATTGCATCGGTCATCGGATCATTACGTTGTCATGTAACATCAAGTAAATAAAATACTAAAGGCCTGTCTGTGGTCGATGGAATTGACCATTAAACCATTTTAGTTAAGCCACTCATTTTCTTCTTTATTATTTGAATCTAACACCTTGACATCTGACAGTATTGTGAATGATAGTACATACTTATATTATTACAAAGGTAACCTTCTCTCTAATAGGAGAAGAGGCCTATGCCCAGCAGTGGGATATGTACAGGTTGTTACTTTATTGTCCACGTAGTAGTCCCGATGTGAAAGTTTTATTTTTAAGTAATTTAACAAATTGCTTCAAATAATGTTCTAAAGCACCTACTACTTTAACTGTTGCAATATTCCATTTATTAATTTTATCTAAACAAATACATATGCAATTTAGATAAAACTTATACACTTGTACTATCAAACAAAAAACAGATTAAAACCTCTTCAAAAACGAGGAATGTCTATGCTTTCAAACATGCAAAAAAAAAACAGTCGAATTCTTAACCTATTCATTTATTAAGTCACCTAAAATCCTAACCCATCCTAACCCATCCCGTCAAAACAACAACCAATCAATTTCAACCATTACTCATAAATTCAAAAAAAGAACCATCTGATAGACAGGTTCAAGGCGAGGCGTGTCATCGCAAGGAGTTATATTTAGATTTGTGAGCCACGAACAACAGGAAGTGCAATAAGAACTGAACGAGTCGACGTGTTTATAAATACGGAGCTCTCACCTTCGGTGTTGGCCGAAATTATCACGTCTTCATGTGTGGTACTGGTTGTAGGTTGTAGCGTTTTTTTTTTATACAGGGTAAATCTTTATAGATACCCGACTCCTGGGGGTGAGGTTGGGTTATGTGTGATTGTGTTATCTAAAAACCCCTGCGATGGTCGCCATCAGCACCATCAGCATGGAAACGGAGGGGCTGCGGGATCGCTTTTGTATGCGCATTCGCTGCAGATTGTTGTGATCTGGCACATTTTAGGTATTTAGTAAGTGTTTTTGTTTACAGCTGTTGTGTCTAATGGTCAGATCGCTGTATCACCAACATGCGTTAAAAGGTGGCACTGGAGGAACAGAAAAATTATCTATGAGGAGAATTTCATTATGTGCTAAATCACAAACACGAGCAATTTCTAGGAGTATATGTCTGTTGTTGATAGCTTTGATTTAAATGTGATATATAAAAGATTTGATTATCATTAATATTGCATGAATAATCACTTTATTTTGAAAAAAGTTTATAACAAATAGAATTGGTCAACAAACAATAACAATAGAGTAAGTCAACAAGGCACAGCCAGTTTTATTACGCACCTAGTTAAATATACATGTACATAATATAGCATTACAAAATTGAATTAAAATCGACAAATTAGAAATAATTATTATATAATTTTAATATTTAAATGTCAATTCAATATAACTCAAAACCAATGCGTGAATAAATCACTGAAATAAAATAAATAAAACGTACAATTATTTTTCAATCGTATTTCATTAAACATATCAATATAAAAACGCTACCGCCTATGATTTGTGGCACAGCAGAGTGCAACACACTGAGCTGCGTGGCCCTGAATATACTAAGGCCAGTCGCCTTAGGGACGGCGTTTTGTCATAAAATTTGCGAAAAGCGATTTATTTTGAAATGTATTAATATCGCATATTATCTATTAAGGCTTAGGCGTTTTAGGCATTAGTTATAATAAATATTTGCTTGTTTGTTTGTTTATTATGCGCTATAATATATTTCATCCGGCTTTGATTTTTTAAACTTATCTAGTTCATGCTCCTGCGAAAGATATAAGGTAAGGACACCTAAATCTGCGGTATTTCGATAAATGCGGCCTGATTCCTAGTATTCGAAAAACGGCTTAATCAATCGTATTTTTTATGCTAAAAGTGTTAATAAATAAATTAAACCTTTCGAGAATTAAATAAACTTACGAATTTATAGATTTAGCCGCTTTTTATATACCTCGGAATTAGATGCACTTACCTTAATGCACATAGTAGCTAAACAAAACTATTAACTAATAATAAATACACTTTTCAGTTTTACACACATGTCGTATTAGTATTTATAATTAATTAATTAATAAGCCGTTACCTGTTGAATAATAATTTACTGTAAAATATGAACGTATGGATTTCCATTTACAAATATTGAAATGAAATATAAAAAAAAAATATTGAATACGATAAAAGCTCGCCATGAAAGCTCTGTAACTCATTACGAATTAATGATGCTAACTTTATTTAAATGTGAATATTATTTAAACTGTAATATGTTTTCAGTATTCATGTAAACATAATTATTTTAGTAATTAATTAGTTAATGATGGTAGCTGGAAAACGATAGGTTATATTATATTTTGAAATACATATAAAGTATAAATATATATGTTTGTATATTTTCAATATGTAATAGACTATTTTAATTAAATTAGATATTAATAGATCCACACTTTCTGGGACACACTGTATAAAAGGTGAAAGAAATATCGATTATATTTATTATATTTTTAAGTATTCCTTAAGGTTTTTTCTCGTCTATTCGGAATACAGTAATACAGATTGTATTTTAGACTTGAAAATAGCACGCTCATTTTTTTTATCGGTTAGGGCGGCAAACGTGCACGAAACTTGAGTATTGAATGGTAATTTGTATGAAATTTTAAGGGCTACGTTATAATATATTTTGAGCGTTATAATAGATTTTGGAACGTATCCCCTACAATCCCATACAAACTGCCGTTCCATACTCACGGGGTCTGTATTCTGTACCCCACGAATAGGGAGCTTTTACTGTACTACATAACACCAATCATTCAATTAAAATAAGTTTAAAAACTAACACCCGACTACTGAAAAGTATGAAACAAGAAAATCCCGTAAAATAGCCAGCGGACAATTAAGACGCTTCTAATGATATGTCATTTGTCGAATTCTGATAAATAGTACAGAAGTTATGAGGGAACAGATGAACATACATACATACAGACAGAGCTTATCAAAATCATAACCCTCCTTTTGCTTTGCCGTAGTCGGGTAAAAAAACCAGGCACTCAACCGATTGTTTCAACGAAGTCGTTAACACATGCAAATAGAAAAATATAAAAAGAAACAAAGATGCATTAGTACTGAATAAAACGTTATTGCACAATTAACACGCATTATCGCTAAAAGTGCAAGGCCTGCCCTTGACTGCGCACACGCACATTATTTACAGATATTCTCCTCAAGGTTGACTTCTGAGTATATTAGTGTTTGTATAGCAATCTATATATGTATGTTATATGTGTATAATTGTATGCCTTATACAAATAGAGTCAGGAGCGGTCGCAGTTTGAAATTGGGGAGGGGGGGGGGCACAAATAAAATACCAGTACTGTACTTTACAGTACAGTTATTTAGTGCTATCGAAGATTTTGCATTTGACATGTATGGTTTGGGGGAGTTCATGACCCTCGTGACCACCCCCACCCCTTCGGACTACACCTGTATAGAGTGCCTGTGAAAGTAGCGCCAAAATTCAAAAGCGGATTTTAGGTCGCAAAATCAATTTGAGTGGCCGGATTCCTAAAAAATGGTCATCCACGCATCCAATGGTCATTTTAAAACTACATCATGTTACATTTTCGTACAATTATTACTTTATTTCTTCATGTTTTTTTATAAACTATAAACCAATAAGGTAATCCAACAATAATATTTGTATTTAAATCTTCATTACACTTGAAAACTGTAACTTACTAATCCCTTTTTGAACCTACGATCATGAGTCGAAAACAAAAAATTTTATCTACCTCTCGAGAGGCTATCTACTACACTAATATTATATAGATGAAGGATTTGATTGTTTGTAGGCTTAGATTGTAAATAGGCTACTGCTTGACCGATTGGAAAAATTCTTTCACTGTTGGGAAGCTACAATATCTCCGGTGAACATAGGCTGTATTAAATTTTCAAAAAAGTTTGGAATACCTGTGCAAAGTCAGGGCTGTTTGCTAGTTATTTATACTTATTTGTAATTTTGACGGCACAGTGGTTGTAATGTGTGTCTTACCCAACAGTTCCGGGTTCAACGCGTGCCATTGAATTTATTAAGTGCTAATTTGTATTATTAATTCCCTTCGCGTGCATGTCCATGTGATGTAGGAAATTATTGCGGGAAAACCTGTGAATCGAAAACGAATTGAGACGTCTACATAATATTGCCGATATTGTTTTGTGACCACTACAGATAATGTTGTGCTCGCGATTTGAACATCAAAATAAAACTATTTTAAATGACACAACAAGAAAATGACAGATAGACATAATGTTGCCTCAGTTTACCCATGCCCACCAAGGCTGTAAAGTACTCGAAACACCCTGATGAAAATTTTTTATTTCAAATACTTACAGCTAATGCCTATTATTTTGATAACATTGATTTCCACTAAATTTTCGAGTCCGCACTGATTAGTAATATTATGAACTTTTAAATTCTCTCAAACATCAAATTTTATTTACAGGAAATAAGTCTAACCTATATCTGTACCAAATCATCTGAATTTGTTCAGCAGACTGACGAATTTAATTACTTAAACAAAATTATTTTATCATCTACATACATTTATATACAACAGTTTCTTTTTTTTTTTGTAAAAACACTCTCGAATAACAAATTAAAGTATGAACCCATAAATCCTAAGGAAAGCTTAATAAAATTTGTAAAATATGAGCTATGGTAATGCAGTGTCACACCCATGCATATTATCCCATAGAGAATAACCGGTGGCTAACACGACGCGACCTGCATAAACAATTTAAACTTTTAAATGCTTACTTTCATAATTAGCAAAAAGGTTTAATTACTGTAATAAATATATAAAATTAATTTGCTTAAAATCTTGTCTTCAAATGAGTCAATGACACGACGCATAGTCACGTTATTTTTAAACTATTTAAAATATTTTATTTTCGTTGCTGAAAATTGAAAGAATAAAATCAACACAACACTACCTACTCCATGATTGCATAGAATAAAAACAACAGCGTCAATGTCTATATTTCGTCAAAAACGATTAGATTTTAATTAAACTCATAAAAACCTTGATAACAAAAAATAATAATTACACATAATCGTAAAATAAAAACGTTCCAAATACAATATCCATTTCGAATAAACCGTCAAAAAATTCCGCGCGCAACGCCTTACCGCCGCCATTTTGTTGAGACGCTAAAAAAACGAATCAGGGAAATGGCATTTTCGTCTGAATGGGTCAAATGAGGTGATAACTGCAACGGGTCGGTACGGAACGGGACGAGTGAGAAACAATGGAACTTTACGTGGCCAATTAAACTTAACAGCTAGGAAATTAAGTCGGTATCACGGGACGCCCGTCGGCCATTTTCTTTTTACTGAGCGTCCGTTCCCGCGCTTTTCAACGTCAATTGACTTTTTATACTCTAGTTTATTAAAAGACTAGCGCACTAGCGGTCTTATCGTTTAAGTTTTATTTAAAATGAAATGGGTTTTTTAGGTTTTTTTTTTTTCATCAAGTTTTATTCTCGTAAAGAGGTTTTAGTTTAAATTATTTTTTCTTGGAAACATCGTGACAGATGAGTGACGTTTATGGTTTGTTGTTTATGTGTTTCTATTGTCTTTGTTTTATTCATTATGTGATGTGTATTTGTTGCCAAGTTGTAATATTATATTTATAGTACAATTATTAAAACATATCATGTATAGATTTAAGGACACATGCCATACATACCTATTAATTGTATAATTTTTTTTTGAGCCGGCAAGCAAACGAATGGGTTACCTGATGTAAAATGATAACCACTGCATATAGACAATTTGAGCACCAGAGAAACTATGAATATGTTGCCAGTTTATTAAGAATTAGAGTATCCGAATTTTTGTAACAGTGTTTATTGTAAAAATTACAATTAATCTTTAAAAAATTTTGTATGCCCTCCACGGCACCTAGTGTGTAGACCAACGGTATAATTATTGTTATCATTTTTTGAATAATAAAGATTATTATTAAGTATTTGTACTATGGTTCTGTCTTGGCCAAACTGTAGTCACTGCCTAACAGTTTCAATCAACACTTATGTGAATCTTATAAAATCTACTAGCTGACCCGGCAAACGTTGTTTTGCTATAAAAAAATAAAAAAAATTGAGGGGTGGACCACCCTTATTATTTAGGGGTGTGAAAAATAGATGTTAGCCGATTCTCAGACCTACCCAATATGCTTACCAAATTTCAGAGGAATCAGTCAAGCCGTTTCGGAGGAGTATGGAGACTAACATTGTGACACGAGAATTTTATATATAAGATATGAAAAGCTTAACAAAGTTTGTGTCGACTGAACGTTTAATAAAAGCTTTACAGCAAGGTAAAAAGCTCCATTCAGTATATTTCACGTATATCATGAGGAGAATTATAATATTCGTGCGTGCACTTGCATAGAGTTCAAGTAGCTTTTTTTCTGTTTGAAATGCACAAGCTTTTATGTGTTTGCATAGAAAAGGGGATATCGAGCAAGATTCAAAGATTATTACACAGATGTGACTTAAGGTTCTACGGTTATGTCATTTTACATATTCGTTGTAAGTACCGAATCCACTCCTATGAATGCTGAGTTAATGGATTTTTTGTTGCAATAACAGAATCAGCCTGTAAGTTACTGTTATTGAATGGATATATATATAGAAGGTTTTGTTCTTTTATGCAACACTAACTTAAGAGGCTTAGATATTTTACAGTAATATAGCATACACATAAATCAGAATAAAGCGATATATAACTAAGATACACTTAGACATTAGTTTCTTATAAAAGTAGGTTATATTTCCCTTCTTTAATAAGTACGATAGGTAGTAAACATAGCATATAAATAAAAGGCAGCAACTGCAAATAACATAATCTTTGACCAGAAGCATTTTATGCGCTCGCTAATCTATTATTTAGAGGCGGGCCGTCACGCGACTGCGATATTTCACTACTGAAATTACTTTACACATTTTATTTTACAAAACATTCTTTTTATTGAGTCAGTATAAACAACGCTTTCGTGTTGCTCCGTTCTATGTATTTGTAAGTAATGAATATCCCTATAATGCGCTCCGTTTCGAATTCCTGTGTTTTATTTGCGAACTGTTCTACACGAGGCGGTAGTGACGACCAACAAGAATGTAAAATATCATGCATTGTCAAAGAGTATTATTTTCCTATACAGATGTGGTACACCTCTACATGTATAAACCATGCCAACTTAAATCGCGAACATTTAAAAATATGAATCAGTTTCCATGACATTTTATTAAATATACATTTACATATATTGTATATATGTATGTGTTTACATAAATATGGCAGTTTTATTTCTTTAAGTTTCGATTAAAAAACAGCGATTAGGTGACAAACATTTAGTTACAACACCTTTGTGAGAGTAAAGCGTAAGCGTAACCTAAAGAACTCCCTTCCCTCCCCTACATATGTCTAGTATTATGGGTACGTTTCCTAATGGCCCGCGTCCATAAGGGACAGGACAGGGAAGGACTTCTGTGAGTCATGAATGGGAAATGTATCGCATGAAGCTACTAAAATCCCCGTAAAAGTCCTCCAAACAACCGAAGAAATAGGCGAACATTTTATAATTTATTATTTTTCGACATATATTTTTGACTCTCTTGGCTCAAACCTTAGGGGATTTATGTCCGCGTACAATAGTCCCTCGTGTGCCTATAACAACGATATTGGCACTAAATTACTCTCGGATCCCTAAAGCCCTAGAGCAAGTTTCAAAACACACTCTGTCATGTTTGCGTTAACGAAAAAGTTTTTAGACGCAGCAGCGCCCGCTGGCGGTCAAGTTATAAAATTGAATTTTCGATACGAATTTTTCGTTACACAAAATGTTTCCTTGTTTATGAAATAATTTAGGCTTTAAAATAGTTTACATACTGTATAAGATTTTTTTTTAAATTTTAATTGAAATTGAAGTAACTTGGCGGTGATTTGAAAAATAAACGAACTAAATTTTTTTATCGCCAGCTGTAAGGCAAATTAGAATTGCTTTTGGATAGCTTGTTTTTTCATTATTAATTTTTACTCATATACTTACCAATAAGCGTCTGTTATATTAAATTCATTGTAAGTAAATTAAGCTTCAAACTTAATGAAAACATTTTGAACCATTTTCACGAATATTTACATTACATTATTGATTTCTAAAATAGGTTCATCAGGGCCCGTATTCTCTATGTCACGATACGTAACGTGCCCAAAACGGATGACGTCATATCGTGGTTGTCAAATAATCTTACAATGGACACGTTACGTCTTCTTAAAACGGTATTTTATAAGCACACGTCTTAAAAACGTAAGGAATAGCATAAATAATGATATTCTTGTCTTTTTGGAGACGACACGATCTGTTTCTATTAAAAATCTTTCAAAAAGGGTAACCAGTTCATTTTTTATTAATTTCTTAATTACTTATTTGACTGCATGGAAGGCGCCATGCAACGTGACATTTTAATTTCACAATTCATAGAGAATACGGTTTTAAGACAATAACGTGTTTCAACATAGAAATACGTTTTGGTTTGCCATAGAGAATAAGGGCCCAGTTCTAAAGTTGAAACGCACATGAAAATTCGCTCTCTCCACACAAATTGAATACATTATCTACTGTACCTACTGTATATAATATTGCTAAACATAATATATACACATAATGAAAATAAATCCAGTTTGATATTAACTGTAGCGTGTTAATTATTTAGACAAGTCCCGGTCTGTTCGCAACACGAAGGGGCGTCGAGGGTGTGTCATTCAAAACTTCATAATTTTTATGTAGACGTATACTTCAGGGGTTGTAGTTGTAGTTGAATGGGCTAATGTTTTGGTAGACAAAACGTATTAAGCTCAAGTATTATACTTTTGGTAGAAATTTTTGTGTTTTTTGTTGTTTTTTATATGTATGTAGTAAATTAGCTGCTGCTTGCTTCATTCTCTTCTTTTTTCAGACTTTTAGGAGTTAATTCTGCAAAAATTATAGTTATGACTATTAAGAGTCTTTGTGTTACAGTTTCGGAGGTATCGTAATGAGTAACCATATTGTAGTATTTTTTTTATGGAATAAGGCGGCAAAGGTGAATTTATAATAGTACATTTTTTTATTGACGCAGGGTAAATCTTCATAGATACTCGACTCCTGGGGGGGACGTCGGGTTATGTGAGATTGCACTCACTAAAACCCCTTGCGATGGCCGCCACAGCACGGAAAACGGAGAGGATACGGGATCGCTTTCGCAGCACGTCCGCGGCCTCTTCCGTTATAATAGTACCTAATACACGTCGCATTTATAATAGTACTAACAACTGCTCGTGGCTTCATCTGCATCTGTGATGATTGTATGTAATTCCTGTGGGAACTTTGAATTTTTCGGTACAAAATATACCCTATACCTATCCTAATCTAAGATATGATCTATCATCATTTCAACATTCAGCCAATTTGGGACGTGAAGCAACAAACATTCAAACATACAAACGTTTCCCTTTATTAGTAAGACTAAGGATTACATTATTATACAGCTCCAATGAAATAATGCACCAAACAAAGCCATACATCCTTTGGATAATTTGTATAAATTCCAACTCGAATTACGGGCTTTGAAGCAAACAGTATAATAATTTTTAAAACGCATTAACGTAGACACTCTTTGTTACGGCATTATTAAATTATAAATGACCCATACTTTCGTCGGACAAATGAATAATATTTTATTCCCTTTGTGTAAGTGTAATGAAAATAATTCTGAATTATTTAATGCCGTCTACGCTTTGCTTGTCGCTTATTAAGTTTGATACGGTATTAAATATATACCTACATAAAAATATACATATTCGTTGTTTATATTTACAATTTTTTACATAAAGTACAAAAATCTTAAATCAACTGACATAAATTGTATTGAACAATGAGTAGCCATAGTTTTGGGTAATCAGCCCCATAAAAAGTACGAATACCAATAACGATTTGAATATTAAAAAATCATGACGTTGTTTTCAAAAACCAAAAGGTCCCGCTGTATTTTTTTTCGTGGTTTAAAAGGCTTATGCTTAAGGTTATTAGGCTTAACTTTTAACCCAATCATAATATATTTTTTGTGTCATTCAAAAGACGAATTTAAATTTCTACTTTGATTTTTTTTCCAAAATCCATAACTTTACTTCTAGTGGTAAATGTAGCTTTCTCTGAAATGACAAGAAAATTCGAGTAGTTCCAATAAACTAAGTGAGAAGAGCATTGCTTTGAGGGGCCTTTTGTCCGTCCGTGCGTCACCCTTACATTATATGATTGCTGTTCGTTACGAGATTGTGATTCAAAGGAAAGGGGGAGAAGGGGGTGTTTACTATATGTATTTTAGCTAGCACCTTATTTATTGAGTTTTATGTGGCAATGGTAGATGTTTGAATTTGCTTTGAGTTAATAAAAAATAACTGAATTTAAAATTTAATGTAAGATATTTTTTATACATTTTGAAATCGGTATAGTATCCATTAACTACCCTAACATCCCCAAATTAATTACAGTTAGTCTCTACCACTGAAAGACGATATTAACATGGATATATCTAAATCTACTGTCTTCTTTAGTAGCTACTTTACGTCTTTAATAATGATCTAAAAACGTAACACAGCCTGTACATATCCCACTGCTGGGCATAGGCCTCTTCACCCATTAGGGAGAAGGTTATGGAGCTTAATCCACCACGCTGCTCCACTGCGGACTGGTGGATATACATGTGTCAGAATTTCTTCAGGTTTCCTCACGATGTTTTCCTTCATCGCCGAGCTCGAGATGAATTTAAATACAAATTTAGCACTTGAAAATCTAGCGGTGCTAACCAGGGTTTGAACCCGTGACTAGGGATTGCAATTACTGGATCCAGCATACAGCAATCCAGCTGGATCCAGCGCTTTTTTAGACAAGCTGGATCCAGCAAACAGTGCTAGATCCAGCGATGCGGATCCGCAAAGGTATTAATATTTTATTTAAGTCGATTTTAATAAACAAAATACACCAAATAGTCGCGTTAAGTACTAATAAATAAGTTACTATAAAATATAATAAAATATTGAATAATTCAATGAATGATATCTCCCTTATTATGATAAGAAATGTAGATTTTTAAATAATTTGTTAAATACCTCATTTCTAGTAAACTTATGGTTATGTTATTAACGAGTGGAGAAAAAATTATTTCGGAATTTTTTTTATCTAAAAAAATATTGAAGATTAAAATAGTATTATTATTAGAGATAAGGTATTGCGTACTTAGAAACATTACATGGTTATAATATGTTTGATATTTAATTTTAATTTTTTTTTGTTTTTCTACAAGAGTTCTTTATTAATCATAATTTACCTATTTAACATAAAAATAAATAATCGATAACATAATCTATGTATATAATATAAAAATAGAAAATACGTAATAAAAATAAATAAATAATTTTATGGAACCCAGATAGGTATCGATGTCACTACAATGATGCAAGGTGCCCACCTGTAGATTTGACGAGGCGAGAAGACAGCTCTTTGTAAAACTTTTTAGCCTCCTCGCCCCAGGACCCCATGGTT
>DVXP01002973.1:0-11914 GCA_018235645.1 Junonia grisea | reverse complement strand
TTTTAAGTCTATTAAAAGAAAAGTCAAATGAACTAAACGCATTTTAATTTAAATATAAATATTTATATAATTAAACAGTAAACATATCTAATATTATTTAAATAATTTAATAGATATCTACTCAATATTTTACTTATATTGGATATTATACTTAAGTTGATAGTGTGAAAAAATTCAAAATTAATGTCGCATGTGTGAATGTAGCCTAACAGAGTTTTCAATTGACGGTTGTCTGTTCTACATAATCTCTGGTTCTTTTTCATGGCTGACGTTCGAAGGAGCTAACTGCAGTCATGAAGGTTCTCAAAAAGTGTTTAATAAATAGTTAATTAAACTATATTGATGCAAAATAATAAATTGATCAAATTCTCAACATCTTTTAGTATTTGTCTTAAATGATTTTAAGTAAATACGTGATGTGATTATTTTGAAAAACTTAGATAAAAACAGCCGTGTTGCTAAGAGTGAAACTCATGCCCAAATAAATACCATTTTCGTAATATAAAGTTAAAGCGTGGTTTATGTTAAAGTGCTTACTATTTACGGCTCTGTTTTCTAAATAGTGCGTAGGAGCTTAAAGTAGTGTTGTGGTTGAACGGTGTGTTATAACCTCGTTTTGTTTTTAGCTGAACGTTTCCTACCCGGCAACGGGATGTCAAAAGTTATTCGAAGTAGTGGACGAGCACAAGCTCCGTATCTTCTACGAGAAGCGCATGGGCGCGGAAGTGGAGGCTGACCAGCTAGGCGATGAATGGAAGGGCTACATCCTCCGTGTCGCAGGCGGTAACGACAAGCAGGGCTTCCCCATGAAACAGGGTGTCCTCACTAACAGTAAGTAATTTTTCACCAAAAATACATTTAAGTCCAATTATTAGTGATTTATTAACAAATTTACATGGAGATTGTAATGTTTATAAAATTTTGAGGTTAAGTTTAACAGTCGGGAAAACATATCACGTATTCGAAACGTGTTATTAGCAATTTTAAGTAATTGTCTTTGTTGTTTTTAGGTCGTGTTCGCTTGTTGATGTCAAAGGGCCACTCCTGCTACAGACCTCGTCGTGATGGTGAGAGGAAGCGCAAGTCTGTCCGCGGCTGCATTGTTGATGCCAACCTGTCTGTGCTAGCCCTAGTTATTGTTCGCAAAGGAGCCCAGGTAATTATCAGTTCACTATGTCAATACAAATAAATAATTTGACTCAAATAAAACTTAATTTAAAAATATCAAAAATATGATTGGCACCAGTAAAATAACATTAATCATCCAGAAAGGCTCAAAAAAAGCTTTTTGGAATTGTCAAGATATGAATTTTTTGACTTCTGCTAATATTGAGAAAATCGACAAGAAACTCAATATTTGCATATTAAGAACAAAGTTATATTATGAACACAAACATTTTTGAGAAAAACTAAGACTGCGATTTTTTTGTTTGTTTTTTTTTTAGATGAAAAAGATTACATAAAAAAATAGTTTGATGAATGTCTTAAGTAACATATGATAGATGATCTTTGTGATGACAATTTATACAACCTATATATTTTTCATGATACATGTCCCTGGTCTTACTGTTTCTCAGATCCTCAAATCTGTGTAATTATATGCGACAGGGTAGAGCAAATGGTGTGTAAATGTGCCACTTCATGTCTATTGTGTTGTGGATTTTATAACATCAGACAAACATACATCACTTAGCAAAGCATCATGAAACATCACAATAAACAATACTCTAAAAACTTAGATAATTGTTGCTGACAATTTTTATGTAATAAAAATAAAGTTACTTTCAGTATAGACATTATAATACATTGTTACCTATGTGTGTTATCTAAAATATTTTATTACATTTCTTCAGCAAGGTTCAAATTATCTAAAACTCAAAATTTTCATAATTTTTAAAGCACAAGTACCAAAATTTAGAAGAAAACATAATAAACTTACATACATATATACAGAATGAATTTTCCATTAATAATATGCTATTAACATAAATATTACAATATAAAAAAATGCATTTACTTTTGACAGGAAATCCCCGGACTCACCGACGGCAATGTCCCCCGTCGTCTAGGACCCAAGCGTGCGTCCAAGATTCGCAAGCTGTTCAACTTGAGCAAACAAGACGATGTGCGCCGCTACGTCGTCAAGCGCCTCCTCCCCGCCAAGGAAGGCAAGGAGAATGCTAAGCCCAGATACAAGGTAAGTTTATATTATTTTTCTAAATATAAATAATATATAAAAATAAGCCCTAATAAGTTTAACAGATAAAGTACTTAATTAGAATGTTTCAATTGCCAGACCATTTGTCAAAATAACCTTCCTTCTGACACAGGTAAAAAAAATAAATAGGCGGTTTCTTGACAGATCATTTGTTTCGAAATTGTCAAATATAGACTGTTTGGAAATTGTGAAATAGAATCTTGATATAGCACAATAGCAAAACCAATATGGTCACTTCCTGTTGATGATTTAATAAAAAATACAATTAATGTGTAAGGTGATTTGAAGCATGGCAGACATGATTCAGTTACACAACAAAAATCATTTCAACTGCCCAATTTTTAAAATAGTATTATTCTTTCTTAGTGTTGGTGTTCCAGTGGTCAAATGTCTTTTTAAAAATTAAAATGTTTCTTTTTTCTTTTCATTTTTTCCAATGTTTTTCAATTCACACTCCAAATGCGTATTGGTGATTTGCGCGTCTACACTCTTTAAATGCCTATTTGAAGAAAGTGTTATAGTAATTGTAGATATCCCTAAAAGATAATTTTTCACCCTGATCTGATTATATATTGTTACTGGATATTTATTAACCAGTAACATAAGCTTCAGGGTAAAGTAAATTAGCTCCGAGCAGAAGACTCAGACTTGTGTCTGTCTACTTTTACAGTGAGCAAAACAAATATTCTCCTACATAAACAACTATAATAACACATGCCATCAAAATCTTTTAGTGAAGTAACTTGCATGCTTGCCACTATGGCGAAATTTTGTGGCAAATTGTTGTTTGGTTTAACTTTGTGACACAATCAATAAAATACTTTTTTTATACCCATGATGTTTTTTTAATTATTAATTTTTGTCAACACAGGCCCCTAAGATCCAGAGGTTAGTTACCCCCGTGGTACTGCAGCGTAGACGCCACAGACTGGCCCTCAAGAAGAAGCGCCTCGCCAAACGCAAGGCCTCCGAGGCAGAATACGCTAAACTGCTTGCGCAAAGAAAGAAGGAATCCAAGGTATGAACCTATTTTTATATTACTTGTATATATATAGTTAGTTATATATTTAATGAAGTTATACATGTATTTAACACATGAAGTGCAGGGTGTTCCAAATTTGACTTATTTCATATTCAACCTGCCATAGTTAATATTTTATTATACATGTAATCTTAATTTTGACTTTTTATGAAATATAACAAATATTGATGATACAAGATTTCAACAAGCTTAATATATACTTACCATAAGTGAAGACCATTAAAATTCTTAAAATGTAAGTGCACAGGCTTGTCAGAATATTCCGCACTTCTAGTGTTAAATAAGGGAGTGATCCAATAAGTTTATGTAACAGCTGGTATCATATAACTATAAATTATTTATAGCAATCTTACCGAGCTGTGAGATTAAAGGCTGTCTCTTACCCCTTAGATTATGCTTAATATAAACTAAGGTATTAGATCAGCAACAAAATAATTACAAATGTGTACTATATCAATTAAGATCTTTCAATTAAAATAATTTAATAAGTACAAATAGTATTTCATTTAGTACTAACTTTATTATCAGTACCATACTATACATTAAAGTGATAGTAATGATGATTTGTGTCTTGGGTTGGTCGAGAAATAAAGTTATGTATTTTAAAAAAATGAAAACAAACAATGTGATTCTACCTTAAGTAGATGCAAAAATCAATTCGTAAGTCCTGACTAATTATTAAATTCATTTGAAAGTAATAAAATATTACATAAAGTACATTTTTTGATATTTTCTACATAATGATATTCAACAGAAAATGTTTATTGTTTACAGGTGCGTCGCCAAGAAGAGATCAAACGCAGGCGTTCAGCTTCAATGCGTGATTCTAAGAGCTCAAATCAGAGTGCGCCGCAAAAGTGAAAGACTTTTAACAATAAATATTAAAACCTAAACATCATCTTTTATTGTTATTCCTTACATATAGAATAATTAATTATTATTAATTATAAAAACTAATGAAGCATAAAGATTCAGAGCCCCAAAACTTTAACCACGTTTTACTTCTTGTAGAGTAAGTTGCATACGACCACTTTAGTTGGGTTTTAGTTTTTATCGGCACTCTGTGCGTACCCCAGTCGTAAGCAAGTCGGTGAAGGTGACGATAACGCGAACTCATAAGATTTTTGTCTACCAAAACTGACCAACGTGACTAAGAAGTTTTCACTAAAACAATTTTGGACCTTTATCTCTTGTAATGTTACCTAGTTTTACAAAACTATTTAAAAAAATCAAAATAAATGACTATATCAATATAAATATAATATAAATATTGTTTTATCAAAATATTAAGTTAAAAATCATTTCTCTTTAAAATATATATAATTTATAAAACAATACAAAGACGCAAGTAAAATAATTATTAACATCACAAAACAATTTATAGGCATCATCTGTTGATTTTAAATCCATTTAATTTTATTTCGAAGTCTTCAAAAGTCCAAGACCAACGTAACGCGCCATCACACGGAGATAAGACGGATTCAGTTTTTTCCTTTTCTCCAAAAGAGACTTCAAAAGACGCTCAGAAGATTCGTCGAAAGGTTTTTGATAATCAGATGCCTGCAGATTATTTTTAATTGGATTAGAATAGGATAGATATATCTATATATTGAGATGGAATTAAAATAACAATAGTATGGTAATGGCAACAATAGACTTAAAAAAAAGGAGATTATCAATTCGATGTGTATGTATGTAATAAACTAGTCAAAAAAATTAGAGGATCATTGAGGTTTCTCAACTCAAAACTAGAGACTTCAAGCTTTAGAAAGCTATTTTCATGACTCCCATACGACCATTTCTAACCAAAATACACCTATCTGAAAAAACGCAAAAAATTGCGACAATTTTTTTGATCCTCTAATTTTTTTGACTAGTTTATTATTAGAATTGCTGTGTTTGGATATGTTAGTCTAAATCAGTTTATTATCACGTGTGCCAAATCTCATGAGTGTATGTATATTTGTCCTCTCATATCTCCCAAACTACTAGTCCGATTTTGGTGATTCTTTTTTTAGTGGCTTACATTTGCTTCTGTTCAGTAGTTTTTGAGTTATAGAATGAAACGTGCGTGTTAACGGCTTAGCTTGAGAAATTTTTAGTGACACTGTATTAGTGTCGAAAACTAAAAATTACGAAATAAAAGTAATTTAAAAAAATAAACCGACTTCAAAAAAAGGAAATTAAAGCCTTTCTGAGGTCGGTGTGAATAAATCTCTAAGATTGACACAACACACCGACCTCAAAAGGTTTATTTCACATTTTTTAGTTAATATCCTTTTTTTGAAGTCTGTTTAATTGTTTTAATTACTTTTATCTTATACTAACGCATAGGACATTATAGCAATTTGATACACCAATGACGGAGTGGACTTGAGTGATTCGAGTGACTTGGGTGAGCAAGTGGACTCGAGTTACTAGAGTGACTCGGGTGACCGAGTGAGTTCCAGTGAAAATTTTGCTGGGCATTGAAGACAGGCAAAGTGTGCCGACGTTTTTTATAGGTAAATTGACAGATTTAAGACCAGCAAAAGCGAGCTTTTTTGTTTAGCTCACTACTTGTACGATTGACTCGAGTGGCCGAATGGACTCGTGTGACCGAGTGGTTCGAAAATAGATCGAGCAACTCGGTGTCTTGAGTTGAACTCGAGTGATGTCTTAAAATAACTCGACTCACTTGAGTCAAAAATCCTACTCGAGTCGCATCACTAGATTACAATTAATTACTAACAGTAGTTTTGGCTATCCAACAAAGCTCTTCTAGTAGATTATCTTGATTTTCTTCAGAAGCGGGTAAATAAGTTATTCCTTCGTACTGCTAGGAAAAATAAACAAAATAAATGAATTGTAATTTAATAGATACTATTAAAGTAGAAAGGAGTAGTAGTAACAGGCTGTACATATCACACCGTTGGGCATAGGCTTCTTCCCCTGTTAAGGAGAAGGTTATGGAGTTTAATCCACTACGCTACTCCACTGTCAGAATTTCTTTCGGCACATGCAAGTTTCCTCACGATGTTTTCCTTCACTGCCGAGCTCGAGATGAATTTAAACACAAAAGCACTTGAAAATCCATTAGTGCTAGCCAGGGTTTAGATCATCGTTCTCTCACCACTAGGCCATCTCGGTTCTAATGTATTATAATAGTATTAACATAAAGTAAAGTAACATATTACGCTGACAATTCCAAAGTTGACCAAGGCTTCGCGTACAAATTTGGTTTTCATACAACATTTAATTTTTATTATGGAGGGTAGATTTTAAAGCATGGAAAACATGCGTGCCAAATTACAAGTCTATGATTTATGGTTATAGAGATTTCGTGATGAGTAGATCGTTATAAATGTCGTTTGTATTATATGTACCTATAAATTTTGAAAGTTTTAGAGAATACCTGGGTTAGTTTATTTAGATTCTCCCTCTCTATGACTTCAATTTCCATATCCAATTCCGAGGCTCGTGTGATTCTATTTACTGCAATACCTTGTAGTATAATGGGACGATAGCGAACCAAATTAGTAGTGTCTTTTTTGTTTGCTAGCAATAAAACTAACAAAGCCTGTCTGGGCGTTATATCAGTCATCCAATTTTTCATCTGAAATTCACCATATAAATTTAATAGATTCGGATATTCAATACTGTTATCTTAAAATACCCAGTTGCAAATTGTATAGATACAGACTGGTTCTAAAATAAAATCGACTAAAAGTGACTAATATATCTGCGTGTGAACTGTGAACCCGCGGCTTTACATTTGCCTTATTTGTAATTTCTATTTATTTCCCTTTATATATTTCTTCCTCTCCCATTCCTTATTGAACCTAACACATTTGTATCTAGTTAATTTAATGCTGCATAGGCGCATGGGTGATAGTAATCACTTAATAGTAGATTTTTTTGGGAATATTTTTATAAAAATTATTTTTCAACAAAAACTCATTTACCTCTCTTATTGAAGATAGTATCTTTCGTTCCGTATTCCCATCTAAAACTCCAGACAATATCTTTCCAGATCCCAAAGCAAGGTAAAATTCTTCTAAATTAGTGATTTTATCTAAATTCATGCTAGATCTGTTTGCCGATATACTTGACATTGATTTACATTTCTTGTACAGTTTAACAAAACCTCTCTTTTTATTTTTGCTATTAATGTGAAATTCGACTGCACTTTTTCTTTTATCGGGTTTAGAAGTACGTATAAGATTTCCATCATTAGTCATTGTCTTTGAAGCA
Source organism: Junonia grisea (assembly GCA_018235645.1). Classification (NCBI taxonomy): domain Eukaryota; kingdom Metazoa; phylum Arthropoda; class Insecta; order Lepidoptera; family Nymphalidae; genus Junonia; species Junonia grisea. Next base: position 4,421 of record DVXP01002973.1, on the reverse strand, counting down.
TTGTTGGCATTTAAAATAGAGGCACTTGATAACTTGTTAACTCTTAGTGAATGATCATCTAAGTCATTTTGGAAATCTTCAATTTTTACGTTAAGGATAGCGGTAGCATGTGGACTGATATCAGGCTTAGTAAAGTTAATATTTAGGCTATTTGTATAAAACACAATTTGAAGACTATTGTTTGATGCCGTGCTTGAAATCAATCTTAATTTTTGGGATCTCAATATATTTTCCACTATGCGCACAAAACTATAATTCTCTTGTGAAGAAATAATCTTTTTAGCAGAATATTCGTATAGTTGCAACGCCTTACAAGTTGGCAGCACCTTAGACTGTTGAAATAGTTTTTCTTTAAGTTGGCATTGCTTTGGTATTAATTGGTTATTATACTTAAGAAAGTGAATTGGCTCTCTATGATCCAAAGTTAGTAACTTTGTACTAGTTGGATTTAAAAGTCCCTTAATATCATCTAGATCAGATGATGGTTGAAATTCTAATTTAATGTAACAAGTTTTCATTTTATTTGATATTTTTGATGGAGGAAAATGTCCTGTCTTAGTTTTCAACGCGGGGTAATTGTAAAATGGTATTAAATTCTTGGTTGACAGACCCTCATATCGGTTGGATTCAGATATGGTTGATAACTGAGTGTTAGCCTTATCAACGACAGAAGCTGACAAGGCTAATTTAGGATTTGAATGTATCATCTTTCGCATTAATGTTGGCAGAATACTACAAAGTTCAGCAGGTAGTATAGCGTTGATGATAGTTCTTTTACACTTAAATGTAGTTGGCTGAGTTTTGACTAACGAAATTGGTATACAGGAATATGATTGTTTAATTTGAAGCAATCGATTGCTTTCAAACGATAGAGCGACATCAAATTGGATTATAATGTTCGTAACACAATGTTTAACTGTTACTCTGTTACAGTTATTTAGAGTCTCAATTTCTAAATCTGAAAGTCGATTTTCGAATCCAGGAATCGATATTACTGAATCGCAGTCATTGATAACGGAACTTTCTTCAGCGTTAACGTTATTAAAATCTGGCCGACATTTTACATTGTCATTTTCTGTTTGCACTCCATCTTCCTTTTTGTCTAAAACAAAAAATACTACAATTATTATTAAATTAATCTTACTTGGTTTATTATCATATTGAAATCTGAAATTTTACCGTATTTAATGAAAATAGAAAAGGAGCTAATTGTGGGATTTAAAATTGCTGTTAAGAACTCACAGTTATGTCCTTTGACTTCGTCTTTGCTGTCTTGATGATAGTAAACTCCCTTTTTTAATTTATTAATAATATTTTCAATGAACCCACTTTTCCATTTTCTTTTATTGTTAGCATTATTATTAACGGATGGAACTTTTTGAGGTATTTTTGTTGTATTTCTTTTTGATTTTTGATCTGCATTTTCAAGTTTTGGTAAAATCAAATTGCTTTCAGTATTTGTACTAACATTTACTACTTTTATGCTTTGCTCCTCTTCACACTTACTGTTGTAAATTTCATTTTCATGGGCAGGATTTTTGTTCACCAATTGCATCATACTATTTTTAATCGTACGTATTGGTTTGATATATGTTGTCGAATTATTAAATTTGTCATTTTTCACTGGTACAATGTCGTACTTATCTTTTGAAATACGACTTTTGACGGTAGGGTAAGAGTAAAGTTTAGTATTAGCTTTATTCTTGATACTTTTTAGATCATTTTTAAGATTCAATGTTTCACACTTGTTATTTGCTTTGCTGTTTTCACTATCAAATGAATCCTCATAATTTTTATCATACCACACTCGCATGAAAGGCCAGACATGGTCATCTAAACCCGCGAATTGTGGTGGATCATAATTTTCCACAGTAATTGTTGAACTAAGTTGTTCTTTGCCCAATATGACTATAGGAAATTTAAGGCTACTTATCCTTCGTTTTATTTCAGATAGCGTTAGCATAGTTTTAAGTTTTCCCGACTTTCTTCGTTGACTTGTTGTGACTTGTTTTGTGGATAGAATATCCTCACCTTTACTTAATACAACCTTTGTTATACCAGTAACATGCTGTTGAGAATTATTAGGAGTTAATTTTCCTAACAAATCTTTACTTGAGATAGATTTACTTTTTATTTTCCTTACACTGTTCTTAGTTGAGGCTGACTTTCCAGAGTAATTTGAATTATTGTCTAAATCATTGTAAAGGTTACTTTGAATCATACCAATTTCGTTATTGAACTTCGTTTGTTTAAAGTTGTTCCGATCATTATTGATATGCTTAATTTGGTTTTTATTTCTTCTAACTTGTAAAGTTTTGTCATACCTATGAGGTATGGGAGGCCCCAATTTTTTGCTATTAAAAATATTATCATTACTGTTTTGAACATCTAATGCTTTAATACGAGATTGTCTTGACTTTAATTTCTTTGCTTTATCCACGTTCAAAGTTGGTTCATTGTCGTAGTAAAAATTGCCGCAGGTCGATTCGGCAAATTCATTTTCTTCTCTGTTACAATTTATTGCTTGAATTTCGTCTTGTTTTTCAATAACAGTAATGCGATCAAAACTAGTTTGGGAACAGCTATTTCGAAGGTCATCGACGTAACTAGAAATGAAGGCAAATTGCTCTGTCCGGCAACTTTCAATTACTCTAAAAAAATGACAAAAAAGGATTCTAATACAATCCATTTCTAGAAGAATTTTATTATGTTAAATAATACGCTATTTACTATAATAAAGCTATACCTTGTATCTTTTCGAATGTTACGTTGTTTCTTATTTTTTCTTCTTTTATTCTTTCTTATGGATAGTATGCTACTTTCCTGTGACACGGGTGGAGATGGTCTAAAGTTAAATTGATTAACGCTACGTAGAAGAGACCATACATCATGAGCATTGAAATGGGACTTCATATTATTACAATGTTGTGATTTTTTGAGTTTCTTTTTGTCATTACCATCAAAACTAACCCTCTCCGGTGGGCAGTTATCTAGTTGCGAATAGTTCTTTGCATTTGTATTATACAAATCTATTTGTCTGTTCTTTACCCGTGATTTACTTTTTGTTTGTACCGGTCTTCTCTTCTTTAGTTTCGGTTTTGATTCATCTTTATCATCGTTGAAATACTCCGAATCATTCATGTCACTGACAGTACATGCTTGAGGCAAAGGAGTTGGCTCATTGGGTAAGGTAAGTACTGATTTCTTTACTTTCTTATTACATCGTTTTGACGATCTTAAGTCATCAGAATTAGCTTTATATATATTTATAGCTAATGGAAAAGAGGACATGAAATCATTATTTTTATGTAAGAACCTCTTTTCTGTTACACGTGAGAGTAGTTGAATCCTGTCGTTAGAAAGATAGGGCGATATATATTTATCTTTTTTAGGCTTATTACATTTACTGCTGCTACTAGCCAAACTGGTATTCGTAGTGCAACTGATTTTCATTGAACTGAATGTATTTAAATTTGACGATTTTGAGCAAGAGGTCTTAGCTACATTTTTGTCAAAAAGATTTTCGTATGAAGTGATTGCCATAATCTAAATGCTTAGCCAATACATTTACTAAACCTGTAACAAAATATGAAATTTATCATTCATAGAAATGAATCTGTATATTGATACGTTTATCAAACTTACGGCAGAAATTTAAATATACTGCGCCCATTGGCAAACTTTACTTTTTGTAACTTTGGCACAATTAAAGTTCATTTATGAAAAATAAGTTGATGAAATTTGAGAGCGTCAAATTTTCTAAAAATATTTTAAATACTAAAAATACTCGTCCACTTCCTACCAATATGTTTGGAACTATAACGTGCGCGGAGAGAATAAATAAATTCCACCCTTAATGGAATAAGATGACGTTTGTATGCAAACTTTTTTTCTGATGTCATATTTATTGACGCCAGGCGTACGGATGAAGTGGGACATAGTTAAGCTTTTTGCTTTCACGTCCGGACACCATAAACGGTGGCCGGCTCACAGGCTTTTGTTAGGCTTTAGACATTTTTATTTTATCTTACTAGCTACTACTACTTATAGAAGGTGAATAAGACTGCGATTAATTTGGCATTCAAGGATAGATTTTTAAAACATGCAATTTTTTGACGTGCATACCAGAAAACAAAACTCTCAAAAATTGTCCGGCCTTTTAGCCAAATGTCAAACTGGCATAATTTGTCCGATTTGCAATTAGGTTTGGCGACCTGGCAATAATATCTGGATCGTTTTTACTCGATTTCAAAATTTATTTGACCAAAGCCTACAACTACTACTACTAGTAGTAGTATAATTTATCATATCTACTATTATACATAAAAATTAAATCATTTTTTACCACTTTTTATAACTCAACAATTTTTTCACTATAATTTCGAAGACTTCTATGAAAATTATAATACTTCTACATTGGA
>DVXP01002972.1:0-11914 GCA_018235645.1 Junonia grisea | reverse complement strand
AAGCTCCATACCTTCTCCCTAATAGGAGAAGAGGCCTATGCCTAGCAGTGGGATATGTACAGGCTGTGTTACGTTTACGTTTTTAGTCTTACATGATAAAATTAATTTCATGAAATGAAATGAGAAATTGCAGTGCTTGTGTAACTTGTTTCGTGTGTGGTTAAAACACAACAGTGTCGTTGACATAGGCCATCAATAATGGAGCTTTATTTTTATATAACAACACAAAAATACTTTCGCGTCTCGATTATAGCGTGAACATCATTACTTCCTACAAAATATTGTCAAACTCAATGTCGTCATGGATGGCTTGTCAAACTTAATGTTTATCGCGAAATTGTAGATTAAATTTCAATACTAAAAATTCCTTAAAAGAAGATAAAAAAATTAAGCAAAGAAACAGTTTTAAACGAAGCTCGAATTAAAATTTTAATAACCTAACTTAATCTAGCCATCATAGATCAAAGTATTTTTATTACACGTCAGTAAACAAATGATAAATACTTGAGGGTGACGGTCCTGACACAGATTTAAATGGCATTCACACGAAAAACGACCTTATCCCGCGCTGAATTAGGTTGAATATCGTTTTAAACAGGATTAGAAACGTTTTGAACACACTAATACAGCTATAAGTTTATAAATCAGTCTTACAATTATGAGAATAGAGTTCAAAATCGCTTCAAAGGATAAAGGTCCCGATAGTTGTACACCGAGGACTTGTCAGTGTGATTTAGTGACGACAGGGAAAATGAAAAATTGTTGTACCGGGCAACAAATCATACGGACGCCTATTGGTGCAGTGACGAAACGGTAGGTGAAAATTTAGTGCCCGTAAGATATGAGGCGATTCGTTCACCGAGATTTATCTCCAGCGATTTATCGAAATTGCAATATTAGAAATAAAATTTTCCCGTGAACGGAATTTGGAAATGTTGAAATCGGTTTTTGTATCGATACTTTCGATATTTTTACGTTGCTTGCTACTTTGATTGATGTGGAAGGCTATATATGTAAGTTTTTACTACTTCAGGTATAGGTCTTTTAGGTACAGTGGAAAAAAATGCACATAAACTTGCTATAGTCAAAGTTTTAAAAGAGATGGGCGATATTATACAACCGTTTCTTTTAGAACATTCCTTACATTACATTAAGCAAATGACGATTAATACTGTATCGACGCACATTAAGCCAAAATAATTACAGGAACTTTGATTTACAGATGGAAAATATTATATAATATACAGTAATACTAATATCTAAGAGAAAATGTTACCATTTGTTACCAGTTCCTTTGCCAGCATTTTCGCTATAAAAACGATGAAATTTTTCAAAAGAATAGTTGGCACGTCGTGTTATCATCACTCGATAATGGAAAATACGGGGATTTAGTAACCAAGGCTGTGCTGGAGCATAACAATAAGGGTTATTAATCATATTAAAGATTAGTGGCCTCCACGTCAATCACGAATCTATTCCGGAGGAAAAAATATCGTAGGAAGAATGAAATTTCGTTAATCATATTGTGTAGCTTTTTTCCTATTTATAGCGTACCATTTTTTTCTATCGGAGATACTAGTTTATGCCGTAGATCTTTTATGAGATGATTTATTACGATACTTAAGGTATTTTGTCTATTTTTAGACGAAAAAGACCAAAGACCGAAGATTTTCCAAAATAAGTTTATTCATTATGTTCGTGATAAATTATGATATTAATAACTAAACTTCTCCGTGGAACATGAAAAATACACTAACGTTCAAAGTTGGAGATTTTGAGCTGAAAAATAATTACTCTTTTCGACGAGAATTTCTGGCAAAATAAATGAGTGCGACGTAAAGATTTAAAGACTCTAAAAACGGGTTGCCGAAATTCCTATAAAGCTACCGAACATTTTCACTTAGGTATGAAATAAATGACTACAATTTATTAATTTAGCGCCATTCGTATCTGTCATGTACTTCTAATCAGTCATGCGGTCTCCCGACATGACTGGCTTAATTGCTATCCGATCAGTCACTTTCTCAATAAATAACAGAGGCTCTTACATCTATTAGTGCTTATTTGGAAGATTAAAGCTAGATTGGTCAGATTGATTTAGAATCTGAGCCTATAACCATCAATCTTACGAAATGTTCATATTGATTTTGGTCCTTCGAGACTGTTAGATTCCATTAGTATAATTCTTTATTCTTCAAAGCTATCCAATTAATGCTTATTAATTTTATAAATAGGTTGAAAGGAGTTGTTTTCCAGCTTTTTAGTAACCCATTATCTGAAAAAATACTCTTGATATTTCTGAAATCCCCGGCCCGATAAGAAGCTTAGCGTGGAAAGGTTTAACGACGAAGAGCAGGCGTTAATTGGAGCCAGCGAGCTCTGGTGTCTTTATCTGTACTAATAAAAAATCGTTGACAGGATTTTGTCTGGGTGTGATACAGGAATATAAATGGCTTACGAGATTTCGGAATATGTAGGTCTTGTAGGTGCTGAGAAATTTTAGATAATAAAAACATTTATCATCTAAAATGTCTTAATAACTTTAATTCAGTTCAATGGTGACAAAAAAAATACATTTTCTTTATATGTGGTATTTGCTAACCATATTAAAGAGATAAAAAATGTGTTTTATATGAAAAAAAAAGTTAAAGCGCAAACTATGTAAAATATTACTATTAAAATGTTCCTACTTAATTCGTCTTTGTAGTACAGAAAACCTCGAAGCTTTCTTGGTTTTTTTTAGTCTTTATATTGTTCTAGAACATCATTTCTTATTAATAACGAAATCAACGAAAGGTAAAGAAGAATGAAGTCAAACTGCTGCAAAGGTAATTTAACATGTCTTATAAAAATTAAAGGTGCTTTGCTTATTCTTCTACTTATAGTAGATACTAGGTACTAATGGAAGTAGGGCAAATGCGAATATTTAGGCGACACCATCATGGACATTTGTTGTTTGCAAAAAAGTGTTCAATTGATTTGATAAAATTTGTATATTATAATTAATTGTTTGCTAATTTGATAACCAAAATCTATTTTATTTATATTTATAAAATTATTATTATTACAATTTTTCTACTTTTCTAATAAAACCCTGAAATATCAAAACAATTATACTACGGTCCATTCCCTAATACTGTCCAATTCAAATGACATGCCACAGACGACCACCTTGACAGCCTCTCAAGATCTGACGACGATTTTCTACCACATTACCCGCAACGGAGCCTGCATAATAGCCTGATCTGCTTCGTTACTTCGTATAATCGACGTACATTAGCTACGGAGGATTCGCAATGTTCAACTTGATCAATGTTTTCATTATGGGATGCTAAATGTTGTGTAGCCTTGGAATTAGCATCGGATTTAGGCGTTTTATTCGAATTTGGTTTTGGAAATAGAAATTTATTTTTCTGTATTATTATGGTCAATGGACTAGAGACTTATTGAGCGAGTGGTATTACGTAATTAAATATGAAAATCAAATTAAACTGATATTTCACTTAAAATAAAATTACCGAAATAGGCAATATAATATTTATGTCAAAGCTATTTAATTTAAGCTATTGAATACCAGTAAACTTATTTTTGGTTAACGAATACAATCGGAGTAATAAACAAAATTTTCCATAACAAAATCTAAAACATAATAAACCAACCAATCAACGATATCTATTTTTGTATTTCACCCAATCGAAACTCATTTATCCACCAATAAAACCGTCGGAATAGACGAAATAACGGACGAATCCCTTTCACCGTTGTAATTAGGGGAGCGGGTATAATAACTCGGGGCGATTGAAATTATTCACATCATAGAGGCTATGATTGAATTTCCCGTTTTTTCTCCTCAATAAGAGGAAAATAATGTAAAGGGAGAAATAATTACGTCGCCAACGTTCACGTAGGAGACGTAATTAAGATGGAGAGGTATCGTGGGCTTTGCTCCCTCTTGTCGTCAAGGAGACAGTTAGCTGTATGAAACAGATAACATTCAACTATCGAGGCGAATCAAACCCTTTGAATAGTATGAAATGAACTCGGTCTGTTTCGTATTTTAATTGTTGACGAATTTTGATTTGGTATCATTTTGTTAGGGATATTTCTGAGTGTAAAAGGCGATATTGGACGTACAAATAGTCAATTAGGGTTTTGAAATGAACATAATTAACCGAGCGAAGTTAAAAATGTATATCCCATCAAAAACATAAATGTGAAATGAGCCAAGTTCAATACTGAATACTATTTACTATGTATGCTTTATTGCCTGTGACTTTATGAAAATATGTATGTGGATTTTTTTTATTACTTGTCTTTATTTCACTACAAATAGATTTTAAAATTTAAATAATTACTTAAGTCTATAATTTTTTATTTGATTGTAACTGATTACATGAGCGGCGGCAAGGAATGCTGAAATCACCAAGCGGCCCAAATACGAAAATATTGAAAAGAGTTTCGTATATGTGCCGTTTGCTGTTGAAACCGTGGGGTCCTGGGGTGAGGAGGCAAGAGAGTTCGACAAAGAACTGTATTCTCGCCTTACTGAATCCACAGGTGACCGAGAGCTGGTAGCTACCTAGGCCAGCATATCAGCCTGGCCACATAAAGAGGAAACGCTGCCAGTGTTTTGGGCACCTTGTCTTATTGTAACGTCATCGATGGCTATTTAGATATATACATATATTTTTCTTGTATATATTGTACATAGAACAAGTTAAGTTAGATATAATTTAGTTTAATCATGTATGTGGTATATTAAATTTAATATTTATAATAATTGTATCAATTTCAAATAAATAACAGAAATATCAGTCGTTAGGTATGTGAATAACATTATTATAAGTCTAATAATAATACCACAAACTGATAAATTACCCATTTTCCCGATAATATTACCGGGAAATCGTATATCTGTAATACTCGTAATTATCACATTACTGGTTCTGATGTTATACAATTGCGGTTATATTGGTCGGAACATTGCACGGTACGGTGCTTCGCTAAATACGGATCAACTGCTATGATTTCATGTAGGCTTTCATGAAGCAGCTGGCATCTTAGCTATAGAATACATCTATGAATCGCTTCGTCAATTCCAGTCTCGGAGTCGTGTCTTAACCAGCCACGCGCCTCCGAATACTAACAACGCTATGCCGAATCCGATACATCCTTGACACAAAAGCAAAACGACCTATGAACCGAGCAAAATTGAATCAATCTGACTTTTTTCTACATAATAATAAAGTTTATTATGCAACAGCCGAAACCAGCTTCGTCACAGCAACCTTTATCGATGGAGCGTCGCTTCTTGGGGACGAATTAATTCAGCATGTAACCAATCTCTCATTAAACCGGGTTTGTTTTGTTTCAAGCGATTGGGGTCCTTGCGTCAATCGATTTAAGGGTGATATTAGTTTGGGATTAAGTGAAGGCACAAAGGCAAATGAAGTATGTAACTATCCACACGTGTTGGATGTTGTCAGGTGTGATTAACAGCGATGCCGCGTTGAATTAAATCCGTATCATAATTCTATGTGAAGTGGTGAAGTGAACGCGTTTAACGAGTAACCGTGGTTAATTAAGTTGACTTTTATAAGAGATTCTCTTTACATGTTTTATAAGGATTTTCGTGTGATGACGTTAATTTTAAAAGAGTTTTCAGCTTCAATAGTTTGATCGTTTATTGGTTCTATATTTTCTTCTGGCTTTTTGATATTGTAACCAATTCACTTCGAAACTAATTGTTAGTTTCTTAAAACATAAATTACCCTGCGATACGTCATAGATGCGATGTGTCATAGATGTCCAATTATAATCATAATAAAGTAAATGAATGCAATTACTAAAACATTTCTTGGAAAATATACGGAAATCAGTCTAAATGATCAACTATTAGCTGTTTCCTTTTTTGGTTCTTTTTGGTTAAAATCTGACAAACACCTTTCACTTTGAACTGACAAAGTGCCGTGACAAATTACATTAAAAAAGTAAATAGCAATCTGAATAAATTGAATTTCAATTTCCTTTTAAGGAACCGAACCGACGGCGCTTCCGAAAATTTTTATACCATCCTTTCCTCATTTCTCCACTCCTTATTACGAAAGGTTCCACAGATAAGCACACGTGCCTTTAATCTTGTCCCTAATTAAGGCAGTTGAGTTTTGGGTAACAAAATTTGTTACATTTTGCGTCTCGGTGCCAACAAGACGATTTGTGGCCAACGCGTGACACCATGCGGTCGTGTTGCCAACTTCGGCGTGTTTACGAAATGCTTTTATAATTTCGTTTATTACGGAATTGGTAATGTCGGTTTTATGAGCGAAATTGGTTTAAATTGTTTTTGTAATTGTTGTTATTTAGATAGAAGAGTACAGAGAAAATATAATAGTAGGTACTTAACATTATTTGCAGAACATAATTGATGTATACTTAAAATATTGGGACCCTCTAATGAGTATAATCTAATCAATTAATGATGAAAGAACCTTTCCGTAGTACTGTTTTATGTATCTTTATCGTTGTTTTACCTAATCATGTGGCCACGAACATTTATTTTATATCTGATTTATTGGCACCCTACATATCTGTTTGCATTTGCTGTAAAAACCATTTGCTCGCCTACGGCTATTCACAAACATGTTAATCAAATTAATTCAAACAAATGATTAACTTACCCTTGATCGCAGCCGCGAGCCCTGCTGGTAATCAGAACCTCGACCCTGGAAAGAAAAATCGAAATTATTATATTGTCCATAGTAATTATAAATAATTCAGTCTGGGTGAGTGGAAGAAAAACTGATTTAGATAACACGTTAGAGTACTGCTTATACATCAGTAGCTCATATTATGTACAGTTCAGTTTTAAAACAAATGTACAGTTATGTAATTATATAAAACATAAAACACATAAAATAGTAGAATAGAGATCTTATAATATGGCAAAACAAATGCTAATGTTTTTACACTTAAATTCTAGACCACTACATTTTATTTTTAGGCCTATTCTCATCTAATACCTAACGAACATGTAAGTAAACCTATATTAGAAGAAGTGAAAAAGACCTATCGAAAACAATATTATGTACCCGTCACTGTAATTTTATTACTCTCTTCGTGTCTCGTAATGGAATAAAATTTTTAAGATCACCGCCCGTGCTAAGACGCCCAGCCACTTGACCCTCAATATTTCTTTTGTTACTTTCCACCTTGTAGAGGAAATTGGATACTTTATTATGTCTCCCTTTCAAACCCCTTTTTGACACGGGAAAAAACTTTTCTAAGATCAACTTTTGCTGGGAGTAAATTAGCTAAACGAAACAAGCATATTTCGTTTAATGAACCCCTTGAAGGGTCTAAATAATTTTTCGCATTTCGCATAACTTTCAGGGTGCTACAATGTGTTTGATGGAATTTTGTTTCTTGAATATTTTGAGCAACTTTTTACTTAAGATGTTTTACGACTTGATGATGGACTGACTGAATGAAATATGCTGTGTAACGATTTGGTGGTAAGAGTACAACTGGATATAATAAAATATATCCAAATGGGTGTAATGCCTCTTAAGACCAGAATTTTTCAGAATCTTAAATAATAAAGAATAATAGTAGTTTTAAGAAGATGATTGTAAAGTAACTTAAAGGCACACATAATTGCAAAAATGAGAAGTATATTGCCTGCCTAGAAAAAGTGAATTGAAATGGCTAGATCTAAAAGTTTAGTTTAGACCTTCCCCCTTTTAGAATTATGTCTTGACTAAGGCAGCGTGTAGTGAATGTGGTTACAGCACTGCTTATTTCAATTGTCGATATTCTCAGCAAGACGTGAAGTTGGACGAAACTTGTCGAGTTAGCACGTGGGCTGTGGTCTTGTTACCTGCGGCATAATTTACTGGAACACGATTTTGAGGTCGGCGGATTAGTTTTGGTAAGTTCCAACGTAATGGTCAAGCTGGAATTTTAATCAGCTGGAATATTATAAGAAAATAAGTTTTTGTTATGTTTGGACTTTAGGTAGATTTTTAAAAATAAGTTGGAAGGATAATAAATTAAAAGAAGATTTTTATTACCTAAAATTTGAGAACTAACTTTAACAATCCTATTAAATAACTGAATTTATCTTCAAAGGCTTGTTAATTTTGATCAAATACATTACGATATTATACAATGAAATTTAAAGAGGAGAACATAAGTATTTTTATTTAATTATCAACACATACTAATAAAGTTAAGAAAAATATCGTGAGGAAACCTGCATCTGCCGGAAGAAATTCTGAAACATATATATTCACCAATCCGCAGTGGAACAGCGTGGTGGATTAAACTCAATACTTTCTCCCTAATAGGAGAACAGGCCTATGCCCGGCAGTGGGATATGTCCAGGCTGTGTTACGTTATGTTGTTACATAATAATAAGAACTATATTTATGTAAATATAAAAAACGCTGCACGCATGTTTTATGTATACGTATGTACGTATACATAAAACATGCGTGCAGCGTTACCAATTCATAGGAATCTTCTTCGATATGATAATACCATAATCTCTATGATGAATTCACCAGCATTATACTCGTTTATCATAATAATCCAAATAATTCCATCCACCACTTCCCTTGACCCATCACACCATAATTTCTCCCATCCTAGCCGTCTCCACCCTTATTGAATTCGAAACAACTTACCAACTTTTACGGAGGCAATGGCGGTTCAGGAACTTTGTCTTTATAAAGACGAAACTATTTGATGTCGGATAATTTATGCAAGCTACCCACAAACTATCAAGATATGACAGGAATTGAGGGTAAACTTTGTCAAAAACAGGGTTCGTTCCAGTTACGGAACTCTTATCGTCTTCCTATCTTCAAATGTAATTTGTCCATTGTATGCTGTTAACTTGGTCATATTTTCCAATACATTGATACTCAATTTTGGAATATATTTCCGAGTCGGATTTGAATCTGTTTTCTTTGATCTGGATCTGAATATATTTTATGTATACTCAAATCAAAATGAATTGTCCGAACCAGGGAAAATTAAGAAATACTAATTGAGATACGCTGAGCAAAATAATTTTGATTCTTTAAAATGTGGTTACATTTAATATACATAGTTACGCAATGTGACAAAAAAAACATCTAAAACAACCCGAATAAATAATTTCTACTAAATAAAATTAAAAAAAAAATTAAACCACTAGATGTTCCAGTAAAATATAGCATTAATCAATCGTGTAGAAAATCACATAAGGGTAGAGGCATCAAAAGAAATTCAGCAAACAGCACGTTTTGTCACTATTTGTTCGGAATTAGCAAATACGTCGGGCTCGGTGGAGTAAAATGTAAATCTGAGAAGATCCGGGACACGCATTATTTCGCCTGTGGGGTTTCATCCTTGATAAGAGGAGAGTTATAAACGAGTGTTCCGAATTGCGGTTGCTCAGCAATTGTTTTTAAAACAAGAATTTATTTGTTGGTCTAAGATAGAACCTGTTATAAGTCGAATGTTATAGGGACGTCCTACTCATCTACTCACTGTAGATGAAAAGCTAAAATGTTTTGGTAACATGATTTTTAGCATTATAATGTAATGTAACAGCCTGTATATGTCCCACTGCTGGGAAAATTAAATCCTATTAAAGAGAAAGCTAAAGCTTACTCCGCCACGCTGCTTCGAATTGTCACTGCGGATTGGCGGATATACATGTAGCAGAATTTCTTCCAGCACATGTCGCTTTCCTCATAATGTTTTCCTTCATCGGACACTGATGGCACATGCCAGTTGAAAACGTTATAGTAATGTTTAATTAAATATTTTCTTGTATAGTTTCGTGCGAAACTATTACTAAGTCGTCTCGTGATTTTTATGTTAAAGAATCGGCTTGTTCCTCAGTAGTTATAACTTTGATTTCTTTGCATGAATATACTTCACAAAGGCTTTCTTAAATGAAAATCGTTATAACTACTTTCCCGTGTGTACTGTGACGTACATGGTTGTCATAATTGGAGCAAACCCCATATATCTAAGGCACAAATTAAAATAACTATTTTCTAAAGAGTAACTGCTTTAAATTTATGAAGTAGTACATGCGATGTTTGATATTTAAAAATGTACGTAGCTGCAAGAGTTGAAATCCGTCGTTGCTGTAAAATGGAATGAGCTTTGTTAACTAAACAATGAAAATAAAACAATATAGAAGCGAAGTATTATTTTTAATTCTGTTGAATAGCAAAAACGAAATTTTCGCTTTCAACTTTCATATTTAAATATAAGTAGGGTTTTTTTTACTGAATGTTGTTGTAATTAAAATTGTGATGTTGGTCCAAATTTCTTGAAAAAAAAAAACAGACGCTTAGGCCATGTAATTTCGGTGTTTTTAGGTTTTAGTTGGAATATTACGTTTTTGTTATTTATAGAAGGGACGAGATGAGTGGGTAGATTAATAAAATTTTAGCCTATCGTAATTTTCACTTAATAATTGAAATTGTTAGTGGATGCCGTCCCTCATCAAAACAATAAATTATGGAGTCAGAATTGTTGTATTTCGTTACCCTCAATTTTATACAATCATAACGAAATTATTCATTCAAAGCTTCCATTTTTATAATGATTCGATTTACATTCCTTTGAGTGAAAGAATTTTTATTACATTCGATAACTACAAAGCTCTTTAAAGCCTCTAAAAAAAGATATTTGCACCGAATAAATTTTCTATATCCACATCAAATGTAAGGCTTCGACTTTGCTTTTAGATCAAACGGGAGATTTTCATATTATATCCCACTGCCTTTGTTTCGAAGAGTTCAGACCCCGTGAGCAATTTGTCAGGAGGATGTGTTCAAACACGTTTTATTGCGATTTACTGAATATTAATAAAAACGTTAAACAACCTTGATCTTTAGATTTACTATTTTTATTCTATAAATGTAACTCTATTAGTTTCTTGAGCCATTGCTTGTGTTTCTGTTTATTTCGTTTTTTAATAATCCAAAAACATTTTAATTTAAATGATACAACGTTCCAGATTATCCGGTATGTTGTATCACTGACATGGTACTATTTTTTTTAAATAATAAGTTCAGTGGTTGCAGAAACTCTGACACTTGTGCAAACGTAAGCAGTAAGAGGCTATCAAAGCTGTGTACGTACAAATATACACATAATAGTAGAAAATTTAGAAACAAGAAGATTTAAGATTATTTGGCAATAATAGGATATATTTAGTCCATTATATTACTAACTTATACCTAAGCGTTGTATACCAACGTGACAACGTATTTAACCCTTCCCACGCCCGTAGGGATGGAATTTCCTTGTTTTAGTAGACCTTCAGAGATGAAGAAATATTCCATCCACATTTTAAGTTACAATGAATTAAGTATAGACTTCCTAACGTCACCCTAAACCTTGAATGATGCGTTGATCCTTAGATAATGAAGTAGGGCGCCAATTTTTTGTTCCCTAAGAAAATTTTTCAATTAAATTTCCTTCATAATATAATATCCTAAACCTAGCTCCTAATATCCCTTCTGCATTATCACGATAACTTCTCATGAGTCATATTCTAATGAGATGAGGAATATATGGAAAGTCGAAGGTCGAAGCAATCTGCTTACGTAAGCCCGAACGAGATGGAATATTTTAACAAGCTATAATGGATATTAAAAATGTAAGTAATAAGGATTTATACTTTTTGATCTGGTATCGGAAAATTTATTAATGGAAAAGTATTACTCTATAAATACAGTTTTCTCTACCGAATCAATTTCATTTGATTTTTTTTTATAATCAATATAATATAGATATAGTCAGTTTGTTCGTGTATAATATAGATATCGGAGCCGAGATGGCCTAGTGGTGCTAACACGTGGATCTTAACCAAAGGTCACGGGTTCAAACCCTGGCTAGCACCGCT
>DVXP01002971.1:0-11914 GCA_018235645.1 Junonia grisea | reverse complement strand
TTCCCAAAATAGATATTCTAATTACTTTAATAACTGAGAACTAAAAATAACTTATTAAAATAAAAACACTTTTTGTACGTTGCAATATTGTTACTAAAATTTACATCTTTTTGGTGGACTTAATTCATTTATAAAAATTATTATGAAAATAACAAAATTTTGTAAACGGAACGTTATTCACGAACGCGTCCAATACTCAGCTGATCACGCGCAGCGCCAATTTGACGCAGGTCGTATACGAACGCAGTTATTGCTCCTTTTTTAAAAATATCTAGTGGTGTCAAAGTTGAGTGTATCTTTTCGGTTCCTTGTTTATTTTGGTAAGGAAAAACTTAATAATTCAAAACTTTACGTTATGTGTTAGATTTCTAAAGTATTTATCTAAAAAGGCTTGTGATTTCAACATAACTTCAAAGTTATGCTTGGAATTAAATAATTTCTCAAAAAAATCCATTTGGTGGACATCTTTTCGGTGGAATTTGTGTCCACCAAAAAAGATGAATGTTCACCAAGTGAATGAAATATTTTATTTTTGCTTTGTGCACTCTGGTTTTGCATGTGGTTGTTAACGCGAATGAAATATTTAACTGCATAATAGAAATATTGCATTTGGGAGGCGGTTTTTACGAATAATATTACTATTACGTATACTGTTTTTGGCGTTTAACGTTGAATGTGCCATGTTCGCTGTTTCTTTATTTATTTTTAAAGCAGAATAAAATCTACATAACCGATATGTTTCCATAGCATTCAAAAATCATCTTCAGGGTGAAGTCAGATAATGACTTAACATGTCGGCTTGAAGTTGACTTATACGTGAACATTTGTATTCCACTTTAATAATAAATAGTTTTATTTGTGATTTGTGCCTTGCTTAGGCTCCCTCGTTTCTTTATCTACAGTCAATGGCTAGAACTAGAAATAAATTGACTGAAGATAAGAAGAAGAAAAGAAGACGAACAGAAGAAATTAAGTATGAGGAGACCAAGAGAAAAATTAAAGAAAGATCCAGTAGCATTAGAAGAAAATCGGAAAAATGATAGAGAGCACTATCATAGAAAAAAATCACAAAGAGAAATTAAGACAATAAATGATTTATCAGATAGACAGCAGAGACAACTACGAAACAAATGGAGAAAGAACGCAAAATCACGTAGAGATAGAAAGTAAAGAAACAAAACGAAACTGTGAGATTTGTAGATTTTACCCCTCCAACAAGCCCATCCACTTCATTTTCATCAAAATCAACCTCCAGGACTGAATCTAGCCGAGCTGTAGCGGCAAAAAACAAACGGAGACTTAAATTAGAAAATCTCTTGCTCAAATCTAAACTGAAGATTGTAGAAAATAAGCTTTTTAAGTACAAAATGCGCTTAAATATAATACAGAAGAAAAAAAATAAAGAAAAAATTAATGAAACGATGTTAATAAAAAAAGATTTAAGAGATGCAGTTCATCGTTTTTTAAATATCATCACTATGACTTATGTTGTATAAGTCTCGACTTACCACTACCCACTTTGCACGCTGATATACCTGCTCCCACCCTAGTTCAGTCTTCTATTCCCAGCCCCTTACCAAGTCTACCAAGCCCATTAATGAGACCTAACTGGACTCCAATAGTCCAACAATTGCTCAACTCGATAGACAGGAAAAAGTTGAGCCCAACAGTTACTGAGAATCAAAGCAATGATTTAGAAAAACCAACATGCTCCAAGATCCTGCATGGCCTTAAAAGTCGAAAACGCCTTAAGTTTTCTGATGTTTACTCCGACAGTTCATGTTCACCACCTACTTCAAGACCCGGAACTCCGCTGGAACTACACAAGAGGCATCATCAACATTTTGGTCGTCATCCGAGGATGAAGATATTATGTCCACCAAGAAGACATAGTATTTTTGGTGGACAAAGGGATTTATTTTATTTAAATTTACTTTTCAATGATACTGCGTTGGCTTTTTTTTATCGTTTCTTGTGAGACGATTTGATTAATATTATAGAAAAGAGATTATATTTTTATGTTAAGATTATTGCTAAATTACACTTTTAGTACATTCGGTAGACATCGGTGTCTTTTCGGTGGACCTATAAAAACGTTTTTTTTTAATAACTATTCTAATTGTTAAGTTTGATCTCAGACAATAATTTATTATTGTTACAATTGATCTCTTTCATTAAATAAGGAAAGTATTCTTTAAAAGTAATTGATTTTGTTTTATTTTTTTATCTGAACCCTGTTTTGACAATGACCCTTATAATATCGTGATTATAACTATTAACCGAGATCGCACTAAGCCCGCGACCTTTATGCGCGCTCTAAACTTTCACTCGGCCACGTCACAGTAAAAGTGATAAACTTTGACAATGGGAATTTTTAAATCGCCATTTTCGCTTTCGTTTTGCGACGCGAACAATTGACACGGTCGAAAGATCGCAAAAGTGTTTTTATTTTCTAAAAGTTCTTGTACGGAGTTTTGACCTTATTTAGTTTTTAATATTTATATTTGTCTTATCTCCTATTAAACGTGTACATCGAGTTTAAGTTATTATAAATTTTGTGTTATTACAATTTCCAAGTCTCAAGATCTTTGTCAAAGATATTTATAGGTATATACCTACATCGTTTCGAATACTTACTTGAGGTACCACAAAGAAAGTTTCGAGGAAAACGAATTATTGTACTTAAATAACACTTCATGGAAACCAAGTCTGCTGAAAAAGCAAAAAAAAGCAATTTTTCACAAATTTTACATTTATTTAACAAATTTTTCCATAATATGTTGTTAAATGTATTTTTGCATCTACCACATATTTACATCATAAATTAATAAAACTAGTAGGTATGATAAATGATCATACGTACGTAAAGTAGGTACATACTAAGGACTATTCAATTACAAACAACACACTGCGAAATTACATAAATAAATACCAATAAATCTAAATTTAAACGTCGTTGATTGAACATCATCATAATATGCAAATAAAAAAACCAGTCGAGTTAAATATTTACAGAACTTAAGCTTGTCGCTAAGCACAGTTTTAAAAATGTTTCATTAATAATGGCATGTTGAAGCTATAAAGTTTTTTTTTAATATAATTAAAAAAAGCTGATTTGTATTTTGGAACATACCTACCCATTATTTAAGTAGGTGAATATAAAGAATAGTCATTTCTGATATCGTAACGCCTAAAGAGTTGACCAGGAAGATGCATTCTACTGTAAAAAGATCCACTAACATTTTACGATATGCCAAACCTTCAGGTTAAAAGGGTCAACTGCTAGTATCGTATTGCCAATCTCCATCTTAGTTTGCCTGTACACAGCTATTTAATTTATACACCTACTATTAAAAGTTTCTCTAAACTTTACTAAGTGGGACTGTTCCTGCTTCTCAACATGCCTTAACCTCATGCTCCTACGGGTTATAGGCCAGTTGCAATTTCTTACATAATCCCACAACTTAATGTTTCTATTACGTCAGAATGATGGGCGACTAGTGAAGTGGGTCAATAGTCTATGGTCCAAGAACGTGTCGAAATTCGTAGTAACCGAATGATTCCACTTTTCGATCTGGTGACCGAATTTCATAATTTACTTGCGGATTTACGTTGTTTTTGATTAACTTTCTATGGTCTCACAGCTAATGTTATATTTGAAATTCGACATAATTTATATTAAGAAATCCTGACGTGTTTCAATAATTTTGTCAGGCAAAAGACAGGATTTTACTGAGAAGGAAACTTTATTTTTCTGTAGGTAGAATTTAATTTTTTTTAACTAGAAGTTAATTTTCAGGTAAAAATGGTACCTAAACCATTTTTACCTGAAAATTAACTTCTAGTTTAATAGCTTTTTAAAGACGTAGAAGATAAGTAAATAAAAAAAATAAAATTAAATCATGATATTTCTTCTCCAGATCAACAAAAATGGCGACATCCGTCCTCCAGCCCGAAGACTGCCGTAGGGAGCATGAGCCGAAGCCCGACATCGACACACGCCTCACTGATGACGAGAGGCTTGCCATCTTGGAAAACAAGGAGCGGGAGACGGGGGAACTGCCGCCGGAGCTGCGGGAGAGGGCCAGGGTGGACATACGGGAGGAGGCGGCGTTGAGAGAACATGCGCTTGCGCAGATGAGGCACTTCATTGAGAAACATCCTGCTATCAAGAAATGCAGAACAGGTATGGTTGCTTAACCACCAAATATGAATAAAATTTAAACTACTTACATCTGTTAAAATATCAACCATTTTTTTGTCCGTTTTTGGATTTTATGGAATTTTCAGAAGGGTCTAACCTAACGAAACCTTTACAAGGCTTTACACCCATCAGAAATTAAAAAGAAAAGTGATAGGATTTCAAAAAACTTTTAGCTCAGAAATAGGTAGGTACAGTCCACCAAATATGACTTTCGTTAACAAATATAGAAATTAATGCAAATTAAGTCACGCACTTAATTTGGTTAAGTAATATTTGTCGCAATATTTCAAGCGTTGTGTCGATATTTCTATTACTCATATAAGTATGCAAAACAACTTGATTTCAAAAATACCTGAACCACGTTTAGACGCACGGATGTATAATTTGACAGAAATACGCCCAATAATTCGGGTAAAAACAGGTATTACCATGTAAGCACGTTTTTACCATCCACATTCATTCATTAACATAGGCTGTTCTATAGTCGTTGATAAGATAGTTTCTTTATATAAAATACAAGTTTCTAAAGGATTTAGTTTATGGTCATAAAGTATAAATACAGTATGGAAGTTGACAGATTGGGCAGTCTGTCACACAGACACATCCGGTTCCTCAGGGCACTACGAGCCGAGCCGTCCATGCGTCAACCACGCCAGCACTCCAATAATATAATAAGTAAATGTATGTTCCGGTAAATCTGTACCTGAATAACAAATATAGTAGAGATACCTATCTGTCACCAATATAAAAAAGTCTTTGATCCTAAAAACGACATCATCCTGATCCAACGAGTGTTCCTGGCTAGCGATCACATATGTACGAATAAATTACACTAAAGTCAAGCTTTATTACAAATATTACTAGGTATATAATTAAACAATAAATAAAACTGACTTTAACTGAAAACTGTGGAGTATTCAAAACGAGTGAACACACATGTTTACATTCTTGTTCTTTTATCTATTCGTCAATATTCGGCAACAATGTAAACGTGCGGCAAAAATTTAAATAACAGGTAAAATTCTTGTCACTATTAAACAAGAAAAGTTGTTTAATAAAAATTATTTTAAACTTGCCCAAACTAGCTTTACTCGACCTTAAAATTAACTTTATCAAACCATCAAGGGCCTTAATTTTTATTGCATTAAAATTATATTGAAAGAGAGAAGTAACTGTTTGTAGTAAAGCGATTGAAATCTTACAAATTACAATTTATTTAAGTAATTATTCTTTCGCAACGTTATATGCCAAAGGGCCGTTATGCAATAAAACGTTTTACATAGGGTTAAAAGTCGTGAAGAAAATTAGAAAAGTTTGTCTTGAATAACTCTTTAGCCATTACTTTTACAGGTGCATAGGAATTTAGTGGTTTAGAATTTTTTGTACTAAACTAACACAAAACACATATATTTTTAGAGACATATATATGTTCTTTATAAATAATTCAATTGTCTTTTAGGCAACCTATACCAATGTATCCAAAACTTTCCACAGACGCGCCATTCCTGCTTCGGTTCCTTCGCACGAAGAAGTACTCCATACCCCAAGCCTGTTCCATGTTGGAGAGGTATCTCACGATACGGCAGATGTACCCCCACTGGTTCCAGAAGCTGGACCCCCTGGACCCCAAGATAGCAGCCATCATTGATGCCGGGTACCTGGTCCCATTGCCGAAACGGGACGCTGAAGGACGGAGAGTCGTTTTATCTTGCATGGGTATGTTTATAACGTAATTGTTTTATACATTTTACATCACCTTTATATTTAGATGCTCTTCTGGCTTTATAGTCATAAAACATGAGGTGATGAATGCGATGATCATGCTGTGTTTATTTATCGGACTATTCTCGGACATCGGACACCTTAGGAAAAATGAACTTAGAAGTATTTCTTCTCAAGCAGGGGTACGGAATAAATTTTTGAGCATTTTATGGGCTTAGACTTTTGGGCAATGGCTTTGGTGACCTATGTGAAGATTTGTTTTTAAGATTATAAAATTCAAAACGTTTCATTTCTAACAACATTAACCGTGGTCTTAAAGTTTTGGTTCCTCTCTTGTACTTTATCTCAAAACCTAATAATGCTCATTAAAAGCAATAACATATAATAAATTTCCAGGTCGCTTCGACCCGCACGTCTACGACAGCAACGTAATGGCGCGCGTCCACTCCATGATAGTGGAACTTCTGCTGGACGAACCACGCTCCCAGCTGTTAGGCTACACGCACGTTAACGACGAGGCCGGTATGCAGATGCCGCACGTTAGCTTGTGGTCGCTCAACGATGTGCGGATCATGTTAAATTGTATACAGGTATGTTTGTTTTGTATTTGTGTGGTCAAAATGTTTGTTATTGTTAAAAGAATTGGTTCATTTTATGAACATTTTTGGAATGGAAGTACTAAATAGAATGGAATTGTTAAGAATATTATGATGGGCACATACAATGCAAGCCTAAAACGCGCATGGCCAGATACGCACTTTGCTGATTTTTTAAAATATTAAATAAAAATACAATGTCTTTAAATCAATGTTCCTTATCAAATCTTTTTATTCTTTACGAAAATCGGTATTTTACAGGTATCGGTATCTAACTATAAAACGTAGGAAAAAATATTAAGGAATCAATCTCTTCCGTTTACATAACCGTTAAGGTAGGTGCCATCGTTAAATATTTACAAACGTTAATACTAACTTTTTTTTACAGAATTCCACTCCTATGCGTCACAAGCGTACACATTTTGTCAACATCCCGCACTACGGCGTCAAGTTCTTCGAGTTCGCGATATCTTTGCTCAGCGACAAACTAAAGGATCGAGTTATGGTAAATATCGCGGGAAATGTCTTTAAAATTATGAAAAAATAGAAGTTTTTTTTCTTAATTTACGTGCATTAAGGTCAACATCATGCCGCAGTCCCACAGAAATATTTTTTTTTGTTTCATAAATTAATAACATTGTAAAAAGTACAATAATATTATGATAAAAATTGTATTGTATTTTAGTTCAATTTCATAGTAATAAGTATTTTTAACTACCTTAATTACTATAATTGAAAAAATTGAAAAAAAACCGTCTGTCTGTTGAACCATCGTGCAAAATTACTGGATTGATTTTTATAAAACTTTATTGATTAAAAAGCTGTGACTAGATAAACTTAAAAGTCTTAGTATCGGTAAATACTAGGGTGCCTAGTTCGTAAAAATATTTTTATTGTCATAATTCCATAAATTATTATTTTTTCTTTCAGTTCCACCGTACATCAGAAGAATTAGTCAAGCACGTGGACCCATCCATTCTGCCCAAAGAGTACGGCGGCACGGTCCCGCTGCGAGACATGATCGATGAACTAAAACGTAAACTCCTAAAGCACAGAGAAGATCTACTCGCTCTCGACGACATGTGCGTTGATTTGTACGCACTCGAAAAAAACGACCTCACTCAAGACATACACTCCACCGCCGGCTCGTTCAGAAAACTCGAACTCGATTAGATATTTTCATATTTTGTGATAGCTTTAAGTTAAATATAAATCTAATTTTAATTTAATACTCACGAAAAATCACAATGTATATTTTGATCAACGCTTTTTTTATTTCTGAACGTTACAGCATCTGTTTCATATTTCCGATCCCATTGTTTTTTTTAACGGTCAACAGATAATAAAGTAACAAATGAAATATTAGAATTAAAATCGCTTTAATTATAGGAGAGTATCTATATCTTTTTAACTTTTAACTAGTAAAGTAGTGGCAGCCGTCGGTGGTCACGTTACCATTCTTAAACTGATGACGTCATTGTAAATGTAAAATGACAGTATATTCTATATATTATATAAAGGTATTTTTATCGGTATGAATATCTCTTATTACTGCATTAAAATTAAACTTTGATACACAATTCGAAAGATCACCTTTCGCTGTAATGGCGAAAGTTAAGTAAAAAAAACAATTAAAATTACAGATAAAAATAATTACGTAATTACTAACGTTGCAAAGTATTCACATAGGTCGCCTAGTTATAATTTCTCGTTAGCAAATTCCATATAGGAGTTTAGAAGACATGACAACCTGACTGCTGCTTAAAAAACATTAATTTTTATATACTTGTATGTTCTGCCTGTTACTAACTTTTGGAGCAGTTAGATAATTCTAAGAAATGTTAATTGAATAGGGTATTCCGTTTTGTGGAATAGTATTTTCATTTTTAATATAAAATGCTTAAAATAAATTGATTACAATGAATGGTGTTTTATTTAATTTCTCCTTATACCTACTATTCGTGATATGGAACAACAATTGCCTGTTTTATTTATAAACCTAATTTTATTTAAAATACATTTATAACATAAAAATATTATTTACTATCAAAGTAAAATTTGAAAATAACCGCCAAAGTACGAGGTTAGCGTCACACTTCCAGTTAAAGTTTTATCATTGCACGACTCACGCTTAGCCGATTATTAGATACTAGATACGATTTGCCATAATATCTATATAAATTCTATGAAAAGTTCAAAATAATTTAAATGTTGGACGGGTGGATAGACGGACAGAAAACGCAATAGATATTGTCCTTGGCAACCACGTGTACGTAGATAATCCTGATAATTTGTTATAGCTTTGATATATATAAAAAATACGACTGATTAAAATTAAAATTACATTTTTGAATAATTAATTATTTTATTACAATTCCATTTAGTTTTGTAGATATAAATAGATATCTATCTATTAGATATTTAATCTTTGTTTTTATAATTTAATAAATGTGTCTATTTATCTCAAATTTCTGAACGATAACCACAGACTATAGAGTAACCTTGAATTGCGAACTGACATGTTGCTAACTTCGCAGTAGTTTTTCCCGCAGTTTGGCGTCCACCGATTGATAAAAGAATTTTAACGCGTTTTTTCTATGTATTTAGATCAATAAGACATTTCTTTATCCTAATGATTTGTTTTCTAGTGATGTTTTTATAAACTTATTATGTTGTTTCCGTGATTGCTTCGTTTGGGTATTCCTGCTGTGGTGATTTTTGTAAACATCGGGAACACAGGCCCCACGTCTATGACTTCTTGTACGTATTTTAGCCATTATCACATCATATAAGTTAGTTTCGTGTAATCCATGCGAAAAATGAGTTGTTGTATGTAACATTGGGTTAACCGATCGTGGATTAACCTCGAAATTTTGTTGTGTTTATTTGGTTGTAAAAGCTTCATGTAACCGAATCGTGGTCGGGAAGCGAAGATGTTATGTCGTTTGAAAGCAACCACGAATGCAACTGTAATGATCAAAACAAATATGCATTTAACTTGCAAACTGGGTTCATTATTAGATTATAGTGTTTGATGCTACCACGTCATAATTAGTGTTATGGTTTTGCTTCCTTATTGTTTACACGGGATAATATTGTTACGGCCAGGACAACATTGCACGACGTTTTTTGCTAACACGGCACTATTTACATTTCATTTTGAGTATATCTTACACTATCATTAATTAATAGTTATTTGTAATTTTATGAATGAATAATCAGTATATAGGTCATATTGTCAAAAAGTGTGGAAGTGTCTAGAATATATTGTGAAAATACACAATTTCTTTTAGCTTAAAGCATTTTATGCATTGTATTTCAGATAATCTTAAAACCTAGCAATTCAACCCAACAATTCCCATATAGGGAAATAAATTAAGATTTTATTTGGAAAATATTATATTCATGCACTTTTTATAACATGCTATCAGTCATAAAGTATTGGCAACATTTCAGAATTTAACCTATGCAGTTATCATGTTAATTGGACAAATACCAAAAAGTACTTTGGAAATATGCAACACTTAAAAATAACCACTATTATGTGTGATAAAATGTTTCTCCTAACTTATATACTTAATCATTTAAAAATTAGATATAGTCTGTATAGTGGACACACACTGTGTAAACATAAGTAAGTTAAATGTTCTGTAATAAAGAAATTGTAAACATTTGGATATAACTTCCCTTTAGTAAGTTTATCTCTAGTTGGATATTGAAAATTTCAGAGAAACTATACACTTTAGAACAACATATATTTTTATTATAGTTCATGGTTTCATCTGAATTTATAAGGCCCATAGGCCGTAATATGTTATTTCATCTAAATTCCTTAACAGCTTTTAAGCAAAAAAGTATGTTTTCAAATGGGTTTGATGTGTTTGAGACTTGAAATTCAATCATATAAGTAGTGACTGTCCATGGCTTTACTCTCATGTACTTTGCATATATGTGTTTTTAACCATTTGGGGACTGTTTATTATAAAATTAATTCTTAGTGGACTTTTAATCTTTTCAATACTGTGGAAGGATGTTCCTACTTAATTTCTATTACGTAGTTATGATATCATAATGAATTGTTATATGAACCTCTTCTTATATAAATATTTTATTAAATTTTACAAATAATCATGCATTTAAAATTAATTCAATAAATGAAGTAAAGTAATAATAATGGCTGTTGACTTAACACCTTGTTAAAATGTTGGTCTACAATGGCATGTTGGAATGCTGTTTATTGCATTATTAATATCAAAATGCAAAAGTTTACGATGATGGATACATTAATGTTTAAACTTTTTTACACAAAAAGTATTACATACACATTTTATAAAGACATTAAATAATATTATTTTGGAAAATTATGCTCATATGCAGACAAAGTTAGCAAGCTGCTAGTTGTATATAGAAATGGGTACATATGTACTTACATAAATACATATTGACAGTTGAAAGGCTATATGGTCTAAGCACCATTTTTTTGACATATAGATTTATATACATATTTGGAATCAGAAAATTGTTCTCTATCCAAATATGTATATGTCGCAGTCATTTGGTTAAATCAGCTACTTAATTGAATCACTAGCGCATTCATTGAATGACGACATGTAATTGAGTGACTAAACATCAACTCGTTAAGTTGCTTAATGTAATGTTTAACATCTTGACTAAACGTCATTTAGCGTATTCGTTGAATGGGTTATAGCTGA
Source organism: Junonia grisea (assembly GCA_018235645.1). Lineage (NCBI taxonomy): Eukaryota > Metazoa > Arthropoda > Insecta > Lepidoptera > Nymphalidae > Junonia > Junonia grisea. Next base: position 680 of record DVXP01002971.1, on the reverse strand, counting down.
CTTTATTAGTAGTAAGAAACATTATTGTGAAGTAAAAAATCGAATACTTATCCGTCACATACTTTTTTCAAATAAAAACTCGCTCTGGAACATCTCCGGTGCTGCGGGATGAGCAGCCTCACCGCCTCAGCGTAACAAAGCACAGACATCCATGCTCACCTCCGCCTCGGCCGCTCCGGCTCGCACGGTGCCTGCGCTTCGTTACGGCAGGCAGAGGCTGCTCCCCCTCCGCGCCTCCGGCTACAAAAACACCCTAGGGGTGTATCAGACAAGTATCGCATCGATTCTGGGTTTACTAATTCGGTTTTAATAATTTGTGATTAGTATTTATCAGGTTTTAAGCGAAATTTACGCATTTTGAAGCATTTTTACGTTATCCTCAAAAACTAAAATTCAATAACCTGACTGATTACGTTTGCTCTTTTGACAGGGCTATGTTTAAATCAGCTAACTAGTTGGACGTCGAGTGACATTTGTTCAATCAACGTTCGGCCTAGTCATTCAATTAAATGTTGTCATTCATGAACATGAACAATGAACGCGCTAGTGATTCAATTGAATAGCGGATTCAACAAGATGACTGCGACATATATACTGCATACCGGTAACACAGCCTGTACATATCCCACTGCTGGGCATAGGCCTCTTCTCCTATTAGGGAGAAGGTATGGAGCTTAATC
>DVXP01002970.1:0-11914 GCA_018235645.1 Junonia grisea | reverse complement strand
CGAGATAAATATTGACCGAAATAAATTCAGAAAAAAGGCTTACACATACAAAGGTGTGTTTCTTCTCGGCTAAACTGTGTTTTTTTCTAAAAGCTAGATTATGATATTCTTGGGCGTAAAATTGCGCCGCTGCAACGCTGACAGTAGATTGCTATTCGGATCTGAGTTGAGTTTCATAATAACTAATAGACTCGCTAAGTTCGGAGTCGATATCATCGTCGCAAATATTTGTTAATTATTTCTTTGGACACATGACTGACGGGGTGGAGACTTGTCAGTCCGCAGACTATTCGTTTTGGTGGCTCAATATCATTTGGTCCAGGATGGTCGCTGGAGCTTTAAAAAGCGCTTGAAACTTGCGACTTCCGTGAAAAACGGAACGGGCATATTTTCTTTTTGTTGACAAAGGGTAAATTTTCACATCTGGTATGGCCCAGTTGTACGTTGGCATTCTTCGGAGGCCGTTGGCATTATGGCCTTCTCTCTGGGAGAGTTTAGGGAGTCTTGGAGCTTGTCCGCCTTAGGAGCTCGAGGTATGGGTGCTGGCCAAGATTCACGTGTCGACAGCGGCCCGTGGGGCGCTCTCAGATTACGGTAGAACAGCGGAAGGCGGTCCGGCGCGAGACGAGAGCTGCCGTCGTTCAGCACTAGGCGGCGGACCTCGCCACTTCCACGTGCGGCCGCAGAATGTTGGACGCGCTCCAGCCAGTCTTTCGCGACTGGCTCGAACGGTCTCACGGCTACTTCTCTTTTCGTCTGGTGCAGGAGGATAACCCTCCCGCTGCATCGCTCCGCAGACGGCGGAAGAAGGTGGCAGTACGACTGCCAACTCCCACCCGGCGGTGATTAACGGGTGCAGGTGCGGGCACGCCCTGCCCGTATTGAACTTGTCGCCACACTGTCGGCGGGAATGGCCCTCACTCAGCCATTTCCGGGCCCCATCACTCGCCAAAAGGGCGTACGGGACCCTGCTGTAAAGGTGAGCTGTCGTCGGGCGCGGAATGGACATTAAGGCTGCGCCGGATATCCTGAAACAAGACCTGTCTCTCCGTGATCTCTTCACACATATTTTCTCCAAAACTATCGCGACCGGTTAGCATCTGTATGAGATAGAAAGTGAGTTGCGGCTTTGGTGGCGGAGATTTGGCTTTCTTCTCATTCGTACCTCGAAGGCCGGCAGGATCGATCCTAAAAATCTTACACAACCCGATCTCCTCCCCAGGACTCGTATCCTGGTATTTTTTATAAGTATGGTATTTTTTATATGTATGTTTATTTCCCCTGCGTACTATGAAGTACATGATTCTTAAAAATTTTACTTTTCCTGACTATTATCCATTTAATATTAGATCCAATGTAGTTGTGACCATTTCTCTTTTAAATTAATAATTTGACGGTCACTACTTTTGTGATTTTTTCATAATTTTAGAATTAATTGGTAGAAGTAGGGGCGGGAGACTTAATTGTAAAAAAATGATCGGTCACTTAAAGCTTAATATTTCGGAAATGGCTTCTCAGGCGAAAACAATAATTCAAGGAAATGTCAGGGGGTACGCTGAGGTCTAGAAGCTTCAACAGGGGTACGCGGTCCCAAAAGTTTGAGAAACCCTGCCTTAGTAAATAGCTTGTCTATCTTTAAGTGCTGTTATTTTTTAGTCAGCAAACATATATCAAAAAATATAATAAGAAAAAACCTAGGTTTCTGTTTTATATGAAAACTTGTAAATTTTGAAATGGGTGCTACGGAAAAGTATCATAGCAAAAAAAAAAGTTACCACGTATCACAAAAACTTACTTATTTAATATAAAATCTTGTGAGGTATTAATTATTTTGTTGTCATTATTAATTTAAAAGTTATAAGTATTTAAAGATACAAAGGGCGTAATTTTGGTTAATTCATACCCTTTAGTTTTTAAGCTTATGGAATAACCACCCCTGTTCGATTTGATCCACACTTTCTGAGCCACCCTGTATACGCAGGCCCGAAACTAAATAAATTTTAAATTATCGTAAAGGAGTTTGACGTCGATTATGTTATTTAAAACCACGACTTAAAACAATAAAATGAGTTGTGTCAATAAAGATTTATGTCAAAAAGTGAATACTATGAAGTACAATCAAAATTATTAGTTAACAGAATTATTATGTTTTGAATAAAATACTTTATAATTACTAAATTATAGTGTAATATGTATCCCGTATACATTACTTAACATATTTTAGTCAGGTAACTTTACTAGCCATAATTTATTTGCAAATAATATTCAATATATATATTTATATAAATCTATATATATTTTTGTAAAAAAAAATAACTTTTAATTAACGTATCGATAACTTGTTAAATTTAGTATTAGTATTATTTTCTTTTTTTTTTCTTTTTCAGTATTTAATCATCAAATGGATACGCCATATATACATATTAAATTTCTACCACTCATAAAAAATATTTTTAGAAATAATTCACAGTACAATTTAGAAATCAGACCAATAGCTTCAAATGTTAAAAATATTGACAAAATTGAATGGAAAGACCTTAAAGATAAAATCGAATATACAATACCGATGACATACAAAATAGTTATAATGAAAGAAAATGCTCAAAAAGAATGTGTTAAGGTCTATCATTCTTGTGTTGATATATTTTCTTCTACACCCTTAATAAATGTAGAGTTAGAGGACAGCAACGTATTAAGACCTATTAGTGAATATTCGATTTTAAATAAAACAAATATATGGCCAGAACTCGAAACTACAACCTGCAATGCACAGTTTATACCCAAATTACATCCAATAAGCAACACAGATTTCCACTTATGTAAGGAAAATAAAAAATTAAATCCTCTGGATATTTTTAATTCAGAATTTAACTCCATATCGCACAAAAATCTTAAAATTTTAAAGGAAATAATTTACAATGATGGTATATATATTAATTATTTTAATGATTTAAACTGTTAAGTCTATATGTAAAAACTTTTATTTTTGTTTTATTTTTTTTTTTTCAGTAACCGATTTAAAATCGCCAACAATTAAGTGTAACATGGAAGTGAATTGTAAGAGAGTAAACATCGATAAGGATGATTACAATAACAACAAAGCCTTAACAAATGAATATAATTCCTTCAAGTCATCGTATTTAGACGTTGATAAGACAACAGCGCTTACAGAAACCATGCAAAAACTTTTGATTACACCCGTGTACAAATTAACTGCTAAAAATAATAATATCTCAAAAATAAATTTTCCTATGAAGCTTAACAAGACTTGCTCAAAAATATTTAACAAAAATGTTTCAAACTACAACACTAGGACATTACCCGAAATACGCGTGGCTAATTTCTTAAGGAATATGGAAATGGAAATTCTTCCATTAAAAATAATGTTGAATGACATAATTAATAAATGTGTCTCCTTAAATATGTGTTTATTACTACAAAATCAGTCCTCGGTTACTAAAAGCATTAAAGATATTAACATAAGCAATTGTGGCGTTAAAAATGATTCAAAGTCAAATCGTGTTGTGTATTCAATTGTATTTCATGAATAAATTTATATTGATGAAAATTTTAATACGATTATTATTTATTTGCGTGAACACAAAAAGTTCCATAATTATCCAACTAATTTTTTTATCACTCATATACCTAATATCCCATGTCTAAGATACCTTAATACACACTCTCACTATTATAGGTTTTATTAAATTTCTAGAAGTAATTTTCGTTTTTCAGTAGGTTAATTTTATACTTTTTAAAAACTTATTTGCCTATTTATTGTTACATTTATTTACTAGATCTACCTCCCAATTATATATGTATAATATTATTTACTGTATATTTTGATACGTTATTCTGTAATAAAATCGTTAAAAACCAGTCTAAAGATAATCGCTATTGTAGCTGCTAATTCATATTAAACGGTTACTCTTAATATAATTGTATTAATTTTTAGAACAATGTCTCACGAAAGCATTGACGATCGGCAAATTAAATGCACGCAAAATCTACCATTTGAAGTAATTGCGGTGCCTCAGTATGATGATTCGCGATTAATTAATAGCGCATCAAATAAATTGAATGAACCAGTAAATGTTAAGATAAGAATACGAAATAAAGAAGAAAATGCCAAAAAACATGGGATTATTTCTGCTCAGAAATTAGCAATAAACAGTGGACGAAAAGTACGACTTATCAGTAGTGATCAAACCATAATGTCATTTGATTTCTTTGAAGATCCAGGTACAACTAAAAAACAACAAAAAAAATCTCACAAGAATATATTTCATATCTTTAAACCTGGTGAGTTGAATAAGAATATAAAGATATATATTATTTTTATTTTATTAATCTTAATTATATGCTTAATAGGGAGATGTTTAAAAACTCAAGATAATAATGATGATGAATATCACTACTTACCAAGCACTTTTAGTGTCATAAATGATATAAAAGTTCCATCCGGTACTATGGCAGATCAAAGGAACATAATTTCAGAAAAAATAATATTAAAGAAAAACTTTTCATCGATCACTCCCACCAATACAAATACAAAAACGTCTGGAAACTTCATGGGAAAATGCAAACCAGGTAAGGAATATTAAGCGTTTGTTACAGTTTGTAATTTTATTAAAATATAACAATTAATATATTTTATGTAAAGGAGGTTGCTTAGATCCACCTTTCAATGAAGACAAATATTCTTATGAACCTGCGACGTCGAACGCAAACATTGAGAATAAGAAAGATACTTTAACTAGAGAAGCAAAAATCAACAGTTTTAATGAAATAAATAATATTAAAATAAATACACAAAATATAGGAGAAAATATTTTAAGAACAAAAGATGATAATAATGCTTACCAAGAGAACTATTCACATGCGCTTATTACTTATTCAAGTTCTTCCATGGATAATTTCATTCAAATTCATAAGCAAAGTAATGATTTAAAATTAAAAAAGCGAATTTCTAGTGAAGATAAAGCAAAAATATCTATGAATGAGTTTTCCGAAATATTTTTTATGCCACCAAAAAAAGATAAAGCAAAATTAAAGGAAAAAACATCTTCTAAAAATATTTCTGAGACAGAAAATAAAACTGTGTTTGAGGAAAAAAACAGTAAATCCTCTGTAGCAAATCGTATCCATCAAAAGTCACCTACTCTTGCAACAGATAGTTCAATTTCTTTAGATAGTGATCTTTCTAAACCACAATCAAATATCCAATCGTATAATTATTTTTCTTTTGTGAATGAAAAAGATTTAGAAGTCAAAGAATCTAGCGAAGATCGTCATACATTTGACGATATAAAATTTTCTCCTATTACTCACTCAAGCAGTAAATGTATTGATAAAAATATTATTTCAAAAACAAATTCTACAATAGCTCTACCAGATATAGACAAATCTGATATATTACAACTCGTTAATAAGAAAACTCATAACCAAAAAGATATTTCTCACAGCGGCAATAAAGCTGATACTTCCGATGAAATTAAAGAAGAAGATAAGTCCATTTTAGAAAATAACCTACAGATGTTAGGAAAAGAAAGTGTAGATCGTACTCTGTTAGATGAAAGTGAAACATCATCTGTAAAAAATCAAAATATGCAGAATATATACGAAAATTATGCAACAACAAATATAGCCGACCCAATCCCAAAAATAAAATATGATGAGGATTCAGACAAATCGGATATATTACAATTCGTTAATAAGAAAACTTATGGGCAAAAAGACATTTCTCACAACGAAAACAAAGCTGATACTACCGTTGAAATTAAAGAAGTAGATAAATCCACTTTAAAAAATAATCAACAGATGTTAGGAAAAGAAAATATAGAAGGTACTCTGTTGGATGAAAGTGAAGCATCATCTGTAAAAAATGAAAATATCCAGAATATAAGCGAAAATTTTTCAGCAACAAATATAGCCGACCCAATCCCAAAAATAACATATTATGAGGATTCAGACAAATCGGGTATTTTAAAATTCGTTAGTAAAAAACCTTATATCCAAAAAGACATTTCTCACAACGAAAATAAAGCTGATACTATAGTTGAAATTAAAGAAGAAGATAAGTTCATTTTAAAAAATAACCAACAGATGTTAGGAAAAGAAGGTGTAGAAGGTACTCTGTTGGATGAAAGTGAAACATTATCTGTAAAAAATGAAAATATCCAGAATATAAGCGAAAATTATATAGCAACAAATATAACCGACCCAATTCCAAAAATAAAATGTGATGAGGATTCAGACAAATCGGATGTATTGCAATTCGTTAATAAGGAAACTTATATCCAAAAAGACATTTCTCACAACAAAGATAAAGCTGATTTTACCGTTGACATTAAAGAAGTAGATAAGTCTATTTTAGAAAATAACCAACAGATATTAGGAAAAGAAAATGTAGAAGGTACGCTGTTGGATGAATGTGAACCATCATCTGTTAAAAATCAAAATATGCACAATATAAGCAAAAATTATACAACAACAAATATAGCCGACCCAATTCCAAAAATAAAATATGATGAGGATTCTTTAAAGGCTCCCCAAGATTCATCAAAAATCGAAAATAAAGGAACTGGTAATATGGATAACATAGAAGTAAAGTCTTCTAAAAGTGAAGAATTGCAGAATATAGATAAAAATCAAAATTTAAATAATGATATTGTTGTATTAAAACATTCTAAAGCTTCATTTAAGGAACAAGAATTGATTACACAAAAACTTATAGAAATTTCTAAAACAGGTGAGATTAAAGACAAACACAGCAAAAGTAAAGATAAAAATAATGTTAATATTATAGATGTAAATAACAGTAAGCATGATATCATCCTGCAAGCATCAGAGTCAAAATCTTCTTTAGTGAAAATTCAAGAGACGTTAAAAAAAAATTCTAAAGACATAGTTGACAAAAATGAAGATAAAATACAATTTATGGCAAATACAGACGAAGCTCGTCCACAATCAAATAAAAGTACTAGTACTTTTACTGGAGTAAAAGAAACAGTCTTAGATCATGTAAGTTTAACATTAACTATTTTCATACATCGAAATGAAAAACCAAAAACACGATTTTTTGACTTCTTCGTATAGATTTTGAGGTTATATGAAAAAAGTGGAGATGCAAAAGTTTTAGATCTCTTTGGTATCTACAACTTTGCCATTAAATATTATTTCATAGGTCTTATAGTTTAGCCGAAAAACAAGATAAACCGTTTTTTAGTCTTAAATCCTCCTTCCCTTCCCACTTTGCGCACTCAAATCGCCCGTAATTTATTTTTCTTTTCATATTTTTTTATACAATCTACCATTTGCAATGAGTTTCATTCCACTATAATTTTCTTTCCCGCTTCGTTATTTTCAAAGGAATCTACACCGGTCTGTGTTGTTGTCGGCGTAATGATCTTTTTACCGAATTGACTTGATTGTATTTAGTTATATTCTGATTGTGTTTTATTATTACTTACTTTTTAAAATTGTTTTAGCAAGAAAAACCTTTGAAAGAAAAACCTTCGAAACCAGATAAAAAAAAATCTGGAGAATACCATAAAGTACCTTTTAACAAGCAGATATCGATGGATATACTTACTAGTGAAGAAGAATACGCTGCAAAGAATCTAAATCTTCATACAAAATCTATCACGGATACTTATAAGACGTCATATGATAGCCTTAATAAACTAATTATACGTACTCCATCTGAAGCTCCTACTTTAAAAACTTCAGATGTTAAATTCAGTCTTACTTCTCTAATTCAAGATAATAGAGACGAAACAAATGGTAATTCTTTTGAAGAAGATAATGATAAAAAAATCAATGAATTAAATAAAAGTAAATCGTCACTTATCAACAACATTTCTTACCAAATAACTGACAATAAACTTAAGGAAAATACTGCGTCTGGAATTTCCGAAGGGATAGAAACTATTGATGACAAACATAAAATCAGTTTTAACACCACTCATGATTCTAATGTACCTTTATTAGAATCGTACGAAACGAAACAACGAGAATCAAATAGTTTAGGGAATTTAGGGAACCTAGATAAAACTTCCATCAGAAAGCAGCCAACAACAGATAAAGCAAAAGAGAAATATATTGATATTGATTCTATAATACAACCATCCGATGAAAATCATCTTGATTTATCTACATATTCTTCAGTAGCTGTAAATTTTGGTTTTCGGTGCTCTGTTGACAATGATAATAAATTATTTATTCGTACTTTTGATACCGCGATACCTTCAAACGAAGACGTTAAAACTAATGTTAGCATTATAAAATCTGTTATCAGAATAAATGGTGATGAAATTAGAATACCAATCAATTTTAATACAGATTTATCAATGCAAATCAAAAAGGCTGAAATGACTAGCGAAGGTAACTTTATTCTTCTATACAAAAATTTAAATATTTATCCGTTGCAATATTTTAAACTTTACTTTATTTCTTTTAGATCTTATTTCCAGCAAGGAGATTACTCCTCAATCTAATGACAAAACTATCAACAAAGATTTATTAATACAAGAAACACTCAATTCAGTCTACCAAAACTTAATTTCATTGAATAAAGTAATACAAAATTTGAAAGAAGAAGCAAATGTATTATCTCGCCAACAAACTTCACTTAAAGAAATTTTAGCGACAATGGAAATGAAACCGAAGAGATTTATCCAAACCAAGCCACAATGTGGATGTGAAAACAAGTAATACATTCCTGATAGTCCATGCATACTCCCATTTGTAATCTTAATAAATTAAAGAATATATCGCATATAAAGGGATTTTTTTCGTTGTTTATTGTCCACCGTGAACGAGCTGAGTTTAATTAATTAAAAAATAATTCCCTATCATGAATAAACCGTGTTATCTAAAAAATGGTTGTCACCTTTCTCTTCCTAGCGTCCCCTTCTGCACTTGAGCCCTTGCGCTCCACGTGCCTTTGACTTTGACTTAAGGATAATCATCCACCTCTAGTTTCTCGTACACATATCTTTCAAACCTATGTAGTTGAATTGAAATAAAATAAAAAATGTTACGATTAATAATAATATAAAAACAGTTTTATAAAGTGAATGTTTAAAGAAGAGATCCAATATACAGCGACATAAAAATACCTACAATAGTTTATTTATTATTTCGTGTTATTCCACACGTGGGGAAATAATATTAAATTTAAACATCAAATCAAAAATTCGCGACCCAACGGGATTCGAACCCGCACCTTCTGCCTTGCCGGGGCAGGTGCTCTAGCCAGTTGAGCTATGGGTTACTTCGACCGTTTCTCATCATCAGATCAAGAATTTCGACACAGCGTGCGAATCACTGGGTTCTTATAATTCATTTTCACTCTTGTAATTAATATTTGCAGTCTTTGTCGTCTTAGCACTTCAGATACAATCCGAATGTAACAATTTCAAAAACAATCATATATGTTTTTCTCTGATTCGAATTTTAATCAAATCCTTTTCCAATTACCTTAAACAAAAGAGGATAAATACGTCAGACAAGACAATGAATAATTCCACTTTCGTTGGTAATAAAGCGAAAAACGAATTTTTGAGCATCAAATTACTGTACTATAATACATTGTGAGTAAAATTAAATATTTGCTTGCATTCAATAAAACTGAGTATCTCGTAAGATTTACAGTCATGTTATTACTTAATATTTCCTTATCATCTACAAAGAATGAACACTGAAAACGTGATAGCAACGACTTCAGTAATCTAATTATAATAACTATTACATAATAACTTATTAAAAAAAGAATCATGTATGTACATACGTCCACTGTTTAATTTATTAGCAGTTACGTATTTAACCATCATAAAATTAATAGTCATCCAGAAATCTACTCACAGCAACATTCTAGCTCGAAGGACCAAAATTTTTGGACGTAAGCCGACAATATAAATAAAAAGAGATTAAATGATGAGGCGTATTGTATCGTATTACTCTAAATTATAGGTACTGTTTGATGATTAATTATATATTAATGGCAGTCGGTTTAGTTAGACGCTCCGCGGTTAGTGATCGGTCGTCAATTAATCTATAGACCATAGAGTATTTTATTAAATAGAGTTACCGTGGGAGAGCCATGCATTTGCACGAATGAGCCGGCTCGACCGGAGTGATACCACGGCCTCACAAAAAACCGGCGTAAAATGACTCTTGCGTCGTGTTTCGTCGCGTGAGTGAGGGTACCGGAGGCCCAATTCCCAACCCCTTCCACATTAATTCCCTATCCATTACCCCTCCATATCCCCTAAAAGTCGGCAACGCATTTTGTAGCTCCTTTGGTGTTGCAAATGTCCATGAGCGACAGCATTCAGTTTCCATCAGGTGATCTGTCCATTTGCTGCCCTATCCCATAAAAAAAAATAACAAACGCATTAATTGTAAATGTACAAAACAGATGAATGCTTCGTTTGCGCGCACCCAATGTCAAAGTACTGTATCTGCGTCGTACAATTCATAAATTACCGATCATTATTGGTACAAGACACAAAAAGAATAAACAATATAGAGTCATTATATTATAGACAATAGATTGAGTACGTATATGTGAAATCGCTTAAAAAAAATTAACATGCATTTTATATCCATAATGAAATTGTTATTCTTTTGTAACTTGTTATATTTAAATTAAAAGTATTTGAGAGATTATGTCATAAAAATAAAAAAAATTGTGGTATTAGATACGCGCCTTCGTGAATTATGTAACATTTCATTTTAAGTCAAAACCCCGTAGTTTTTAATTTATTCTTTACATAAATATCATATATAACCAAAAATCATTCTTCTTTATAAAAGATATGCATAGATTTAGCCTAACCGTACGGATGTGGCATTGAAAATGTAAAGGCCGCTTCGAAAACAAATTGTTTACAATGAGGTACTCTTCAATTTTAAAATGAAATAGGTAACTTTTTCAATTTATACACGGTTGTCACTGTAAGAAACACTAAAAGACTAGGTGTATCTAATCAGCTAGAGCAAGGGCTTGATTCTATTATTACATGAACAATCCCTTTGTAATTATTTGCTTAAAAGTAAACAATAAATATATACATAGAACACATACACACTCGTATACATTTTCTTGGAAAAAACATTTATTTAAAATATTTACCTTGTATTGTATTTAGCTTGTATTGTTAATTTACAAGACTTAGCTTCACAGCAAAATAATTATTAACGACTTAAACCGCGGAAAATATCGCAACTGACAATTTTTCAATCAATTAAATAATTAAAAACGTCTACCTAAATTATTAAAAATAATTTATTTATTATTGCGATTTACATAATAATTATGTAAATTGCTTAAAGTCGTTAATAATTCTTTTACTATAACCAACCTTAGCCTATTTATCAAAATTACATGCCTTATTAACTATAACAGAAAATAATCTGTGATGGCTGACGAAATTACTTAAGAGATATCTTTAATCAATTTGTTTTCTCCATTACTATAACTAAAAAAATATCTATAAACATAGAGTATATAGAGTAATATTTCACTTCATACATAGCGAAGCACGTCACAAGCCGCTAGTAATTATATATTTTTTTATTGTTTTTAATGTTATTTTTTGGTTTTTGATCTTGGATTTTAGTTGGATTTTGGTCCTTAACGACACTGGAAGTTGATATTTCAAAAAATCTTAAATATAAGTACTTACTGTTGTTTAGTGGAGTAGAGCTCCGTTTTACTCAAGTATAAGATTATTATTATTCTAATAATATTTTATCGCTTGCCTTTTGCGGCCTTGTCTCCATCCTTTATAGGCATTTACGATTTGTCTATATTATTTTTGAAACAGCTATTGTATTAAATTTAAACATCAAATCAAAAATTCGCGACCCAACGGGATTTGAACCCGCACCTTCTGCCTTGCCGGGG
>DVXP01002969.1:0-11915 GCA_018235645.1 Junonia grisea | reverse complement strand
AATTGGCCAAGTGCGTGTCGAGCCACGCGCATGAAGGGTTCCGTAGTTTCCATCATAATATACGGTCACCTATTTATTTAATCTTTAAAAGTAACTTATTTCGTAACAACTGACATGTTTACCTTAATAGTTTACAATGAAATTTGAGCGAAATATATTTTTTTACTTTGATCGACTATAACTCGTTCACAGTAAAAGCCTACATACCCCTGACAATTTTGCCTTTAAATTCATTATATTATGTACTATAAGGGTTCCGTTTTGACTACGGAACCCTAAAAAGGCGTAAATGTATTTAACATTACTCTCATACTTATTTCATAAATTAAACCCATAGTCAGCAAACCCTCGAGATCAAATTCATTTAATGACAAAAACCTTAAAATATTCTTATGTTATTTCCAGGTGGAAATGGCGTGCGAATTACGGAAACCGCTCTTCGTCCACGAGAAAGAGGCCCAAGACGATTTAATAAAGATCCTCGATGAATTCGGCAACCGTCTCCCCCCAGTCGTCATCCATTCCTTCACAGGCTCAGTGGAACAGGGCATCAAGTACATCGAGAAGGGCTTCTATTTGGGCATCACTGGGTACATCTGTAAGGATAAGTCTGATGGAGGGATTCGGAGGCTGTTGTCGGAAAGAATATTGCCCTTGGACAAGTTGCTGGTGGAAACGGATTCGCCCTTCATGTATCCCAATATGAGGGCGTCGAAATTGCCGCTGCATGTCAAGGATTCGTTGACTGAGAGGTGAGTAGTCTTTGGGTAGTTTTGGGGGGTATTTTGCGAGATGTATACAGTAAATTCTGGCAAAAAAGTGTTATGGGCAAGTGAGCTGGATAAGGTCTTTGGAGAAGTCAATTGTCGTGTAATTTTGTGAAGTTTGGAGTGTAGTTTTTAGTCGTAAACCTAAAAACTTGGCTGTCAAACTAATTTAGAATCGGTTTAATTGATCTTCCAGAATTTATACCAATATGATATATATTGCTATGGAATGCATACAGTATATAGTAGATTGCTCCGTCTCCTTACAGACTATTTTTATAATTCTTTTTAAAATAAGGAATTTTTGCCAAAAAAAGCCTACAGGCAATTACTACTATACTTAAATAAAATTAGAATCAAAAGTATTTCTAGATAGTCTTGCAATATTTGTTTATATATTTACCGAACAAAAGTAACACAGAAATCTATATCTCACCAAACGGTTTATCTGTCAATATTATCTGTTATCTAACAACGTGATATACAACTGACGCTATCTGTAATCCCGTTCATCACGGTTACGTAAACTGTACCTTTATGCATAAATCAGATTATAACAATAACAATAAAAATCTTGTTATGTGTGTTGGTTTACCATTATGATGATTATTTTGTTTTTAGTTATATTTTTATGATAAAATAGTATTATAGCCGTAAAAACCAAAATACGTAAACCATTTCAGAATATAGTGTTCGATAAAACCTCTTAAGATAAACTCTACCAACACTTTAAAGTAAAGATCAGACGAATATGTCAAATTAATAGCTACCTAACCTGCTTTACTGCATGTTTATTTTAAAATATATTGCGTTAATTATATCGACGGTTGAAAGGCTATTTGGTGTAAGCGCCATTTTTTTGACATATATATTTTTATGCATATTTAGATAGAGAACAATTTGCTGATTCCAAATATGTATAATTATATATATGTCAAAAAAATGGCGCTTAGACCAAATAGGTAATTTTCTTCAAAGCAATAATTAAACCAAGATATTCCGTCAGATGAGCCGTCGTGGGCTCAAATCATGACTAGTACCGCTAAATTTTCAAGTGCTACATTTGTGTTAAAATTCATCTTGCGCACTGCGGTGAAGGAAAACATTGAGAGGAAACCTGCATGTGTCAGAAGAAATTCTGATATCCAGCCACAGTGGAGTAGCGTGGTGGATTATGTCCCATAAACTTCTCCCAAATAGAAGAAGAGGCCTTTGCGCAGCTGTGGGACATTTACAAATATACTCTATTTTACCTTATTCCATCAGATCCATGAACTTCGTGAACCGCTACTGCACGTTCCAACGCAACGAGCCCTGCGCTCTGCCGGCCATCGTGGAGTTAATTGCAGGGTTTTTGGGACAAAAACCAGAGGATATCGCCCTTGCGACTGCTTTCAACGCCCTTAAACTGTTTGGATTGAGCCAGTAAGAGAAAAGAATTGGAGATTTTGGACACCTTTTTGAACCCTTAAAATGATTGCTTGCCAGAAAGTGTAATTAGAAGATTTTGCCACTTTTTTGGAACTTTGGTAATGAGCGCTTGCCAGAAATTCTGCAATTGGAAGTTTTGACAGTTTTTGGGCTATGATGATGAGATTTTTAGGATGAGATGGGGGTTTTAAGTTGATATGCAAAAGATTGTTCGATGGTTGATTTTTTTGGAAACTTAAGAAAAGTTAGGATTGTAATAATGAAGAGATTTGATTGTAATTGCGAGGGACTTTGGATGTAGTTGTTTTTCTATAATATATGATAGCTTACGTTTTGACTTACAAATAAGTCAGTAACGCTAATGTTGTTCATTGTTAAACTGTTTTAGAAAAACTAAGAATGGTATTATATAAAGTTGGAAATAATTTGTGGGTTCCAAAGTCTCCAGGTCCAAGGTGAAATTTATTAAGAATCGAAAAGTTATATTTATGGCCTTATTTACGCAACATATTGTGCCTTTAAAGACGACAGTAAGATTTATTTAATCGTAAATAATAAGTATATTTATAGCGATTGAATGTTACCTAATAAGAGATTTATTCAAGAGTTAATACATTATATACTTAATTATCTAACGGCGTTTCTTCGGACGTCAGTTGACTGATTATAACGATTATACTCAAGTTACGCAAATATGACAATTTCAAAATGACATTGTTGGAACGATCGGGCATACATTATAGGGATGTCATAAAAAAAAAAGAATTTTGCGTTGCAATGTCAATATTATTTAGCACTAGCAACACAGTTTAGAAAACTAAGCCCGACTCGTCTTTATGAACAAATTATGGCATTAAGAGGCTATTTTTTTTATATAAAAATTGCATTGATAAGTCTTGCCACCGTTTACTAATAAATGCCTCTAATTTATTAATATCAAAATAGCGCCGGCCAGGTTCCGTAGAATAGTATGATTTTGCAAAATCAAACGAATAATTATATTAACATATATTTTTTATATTTAAAGCGTACCTGAACGCTTCTAATGCCATTTATAATAATAATTAAAATAAAATGCATAATGTTGCAACGACGATATATTTTGTCTGTGGTTATTTTTTTGTCTATGATATTTTTACACTGTATTTATTTAAGTCTTTTACGTTTTAGCGTTTTGCACATGCCTTTGATGTATTTAGCAATATAGTTGCGTTCGCACACATGCGTTTAGAATATTTGCCGTTACTGTTGATCGCATGTGTGCGAACGCAATAAACAATATGGTGGCAATAGTTGACAGCTTTAGTCATTATGATCTCAATATTTCTACGAATGTACAGAGATATTTTTTTTTAATAAAATCCCGATATTGACGTAGCTCTAAACATTCGACAGTGTGTCTGCATGTTCGTACGCGTATTTATTATCTGTCTTTGGAGTTGCGTCAAACGGAAATGTCACTGTCATTGAAATAAAGAAAATGTTTTAATCGTTGAATAAATGTTTGTCTGTTCTCGTGTATCCATATACGTTTGAAGCGTAGCCATATTCTATATATATATATGTATATATATTTTCTTTTTTTGCCACAACGCCCTCTAGCGGGTGACAATCGAGTCACATTGCCACTGTATTTCGCACGGTGTCAGGTTCTTAGCCTCGCTCTGCGCAGAGTATTCCTATTCGAATTAAATCTTTTATTTGATAATGTTTAACCATCGAATATAAATGTAAATAGCGATTCGTTTAATTATAGTTAATGCTGGTAGTCACAACGAAATCAAAGACTGCAAGTGTGTAGCCACGTGGACATTTGACATGTTTAATTATTATTGTGTTTTTATTTTTTTTGTGTAAATTTAAAAATGTATTTAATCGGCCGACTACGCGTGGATCTACGAATGTATACAGTTATGAGTAACTCCGCGCGTAGTCGGTGAAAAGAGTATTGTTATTGATTCCTTTATTTTTTGACAATCACTTTGTTGGTAGTTTTAAGGTCTGCGGGATCGGACAGTTTACTCGGAAATGTAATAATATATGTTTAATTTATAAACTTTTGTTAATACGGATGATGTTTTTTACATTTTCGAGTAAATTGCAGTACATGTGTAACGATCGCGCGATGTAATGTAGTGCCTTCGACGAACGTCCTTTTGTGATACATATTTTTCTTAGATTGTACAGATTATTTCTTTCAATAAAACTGAAAACAAAATTTTTGTTTTATTTACTTTTTTCCTTTTTGACTTTTTTTTTTGTAAGAAAATGAATGATAGTTTCGAAAAAAATGATTGATTATTAATTTTATTTAAACAACAGAAATGGCTTAGTTGTGCGTACACGTGAATCTTAACCAAAGGTCACGGGTTCAAACCCTGGCTAGCACCACTGGATTTTCAAGTGCTGAATTTGTGTTTAAATTCACCTCGAGCTCGGCGGTGAAGGAAAACATCGTGAGGAAACCTGCATGTGCCGGAAGAATTTTTGACACATGTATATCCACCAATCAGCAGTGGAGCAAAACGTGGACTTCAAAATGTAGTAGGTAGATTCAATAGAATACTATAATATAATATGTATTACATTTGACTTTTTTAAATTAAATTTTGAAAGTGGTTTATTTTGACTTTGCTTCCTCCACTAGAGGTTTTCTGGTAGAGATTGTTTTTAGTAATAGGACTGCCTACGTACACCATTTTTATTATTTGTTACGGTTGTCTTTCTTTTATTTTAATGCATTTGTGCAATAAAGCTTTCATCTATCTTTCTATCTGGTTTTTTACTTTCATCGACTGTCTTACGTGAATAGCTCCTTTCTTTCCTTAACAAGTATATTATTAATTATGTAAATAAAGTAATCTATAATATGATTACATTTCGTCATTGTATCTATAATATGACAATCTATAATATGATTACATTCGGTGAAAGTTTCGTAACAAATAAACTTGGGACTAGGTCCAAGCAGTTTTGTTATTTTATTAGTATTTATTTTGGCAGCCTACATTCTTCTGCTTGCCTCCATCGTATTAATATGAATAACATCATACCCCTTTCGATGTGGAATTTCATAAAACGCTTAGACCTACTACAAAACTTATGTAGCTTCCAAAATGTAAGTACCCAATTGTCATGGTTCCAAAACTATTGAGTACACAAAATAGATTAGAAATAATTTTTGAATGAAATTGAAATAAGTAAATTGTGCGTATTTATAAATTATGATTTATTTCTTAAAGTATGACTTTTACAGCTAAATTTTAATACATACAATACTTAATGTTTATGATACTTTAACCAGTGAATGATATTTTCATAAGACTTACAAATATAAGCAGAAAGTTTAAACAAAATTTAAAACCCATATTTTCTGGATTTATAAATATACCTACATAGAGGGCGTCCATTAATCACGTGAGGCTCAAAAGGGGAGGGGGTACGGAAAACATCACGAAACATCACAAGGGGGAGGGGGTCTCGTTAGACATCACGTGTATTAAATTTAATTATTTTTTGTCAAAAAGCACTATTTCTGAACGGAAATTTTGAACGGCACGATAATTTGAACGTTTTTAGTAATACTATTATAATTTGTAGTAATACTACAAATCGTTCCAAATTTCGGTTCCTTCCAAAAACAACTTCCAAAAAAATACACGTGATCCACGGGGGCGGAGGGTTCCCAAACCTCACCAAATATCACCAGAGGGGAGGGGGGGGGTCAAAAAATAAGAAAAACAACCTTACTTGATTAATGGCCGGCCCCATACTAACTTATAATGCTATAGTCACATAGTGCTTATGTTAGACGATACATTTCACATGGTCTGGTGCGTTGACATATTAATAGTGTTCAATATAGCCTTGGCCTCCTGATAGTTTGCGGTCAAACCAACAGCAATATAGTTAATGTAAAATACACATTTCACATTATAATGACATAAATGTTTCAGGAAACTGTGCACACATTACATTCATAAAGTTTAAAAAAGTTAGACAGCTATCTTTGGCAGTAAAACTTATGCTGCATTATATTATATTTTTATGAACGAATAGATACCATCTTTACAATAATAAATTCTGTCAAAAATTAATAATATATAATAATTAGATGGTACGCAAATACCAGGTACCTTTCATGTACTTCATGTCTTTTCTAAATATATGCTAAACTGCATTATTTCACAAAATTCTTGATTAATAAGAAAAATTAAGTGTTAAAGCAAGGGCAGCTAATTCCGAGTACGAGTACGAAGTACGAGTATTAATTTAAACGGCTTAATCACTAAATTCATAAGTTTTGAGATTCTAAAAAGGTTAATAAATAAATTATCCTTTCTAGAATAAAATAAATTATGAATTTAGAGGTTCGACCAAACTATTTTATCGAATACCTCGAAATTAAGTGCCCTTACCCTAATATTTTCTCTTAAACCAAAAATAATATAAGCATCCAAGCACTATGTCTTCAACGCCTAACAGGAAGACTACTCGGAGTCTGATAATACTGCGGCGTCTCATTCAGTGTGGTCGCTCCAATCAGTTCCCCTCCCGCCACCAGCAGCAGTCTCTTCTTCTTGTGATGACGTAGCAATGACGTCACACTAGTGAAGCTTCTCTCACCTCGGCGTGCGAAGCCAAGAGCCAGGCGCCCGTCTGGACGGCGACGAACGCCAACATTGTGGACTGCATTGGCACATGATACGCTCAGGGTGTAGGCATGGTTTGACTGGAATCAATAAGTTTGGCATTATTAAAAGTGTATGATGGCAAAATGTTATTGCTTTCCCAAGGTTTTGGGTATTCGCCAGTTTGGTTCATATTTATGGTCGAGTAAGATTTAGCATATATAGGTCCCATATAAAATATTATTTTCAATAAAATATACTTTTTAGTCTGACTATAATATTGGGTGATAAAATTCGTGTATAAAATGGTGATTAAGTAAATAGAAAATAATGAAAATATTTTATTTATTTTGCAATGTTTAGAAAGGTAGCTGCGCTGATAAATAAACTTTTTGTTTGGTTACATTTCTGTTTATAGACTTGTATAGATTCAGCAATAGAAACTTTTTCGGTAAATAAACAAACAAAAGTAGAAAATGCACAGAAAGATGCTATTAAATTACTTCAAAATAACTTAGTTGCTGAAAAGATATAGCTACATTCCTACTATGTTAATCAAAGTAGAACTGAAACTGGTGTTTTGCCCTTTTCTTACCTCAAATTAATTGCTTTCTTTATCCTGCCTATCACATACAGCTATGACCACTGAACATCAAGTTACCAACCACAAATTGTTTTTTTTCCACAATTTCTGTAAACTTATTTTTAGGTATCACCTACCTGACTCGAAGGCCTCAAAATGAAGGTACCATCCGGATGTCCCATCAGCAGGTTCTCCGCTTCAGTTCTATCAATGCTCATGTAATAAGGCTCATTCTCCACGGGCACCGGAAGCGGCCGGGCCGCCATGTTGTTCCGCTCCCATTCCTTTTCGCAAGATGGTTCCGTTTCCGATTCTTCTGATTGTGTGATGTCATTGGTCTCTGTAAAGATGGAAATCGAGTTAACTGTAAAGTTTATTATCTTGATATAGTTATTACTGTAATAAATTCTATGATAATGGAAATGAGTAGCCCGAATATGATAACAGACAATTTTTCCTACCCCCACTTTACTCCAAAATATCAGTTTTAGTAAAAGTCAATGAAATTATCATTTCAATGTCCACCACTATCCAAGATCAATTTTTAAGTGAGGATTTATAGTATTATCTATAGGGAAATGGGAGGGAAAAGGGATTAGGAAGAAAGGAAAGGAAGGAAACGTAAGCCAAACTGGCTTCCGGTTTTTTAATCGCCGTGCAAAACATATCTATGATGAAATAAAACCAGTTTGAACGGATTAACATCGCGTATATTAATGATTTCTATCATCCCGACGTTTCGAGCACTTTACAACGTTCGTGGTCGCGGGTAGACTGAGGTGACATTTGTCTATTTGAAGTATAAAAGAAACATTATTTACAACTACCGCCAACGATTCAAACTAGTTTTATTTCAATGTGTAATAATCGCGAAAATTTAAGACAACACTATATGTATGTATACTAAGCATGTATGCAAGCAGACCGTTCTGGCATTATATGTTCATTCGCGGTTATATGTCCACCGGAGATAGTATAGCTTCCCGACTGTGAAATAATTTTTCAAATCAGTCAAGAAATTTTAGAGACTACTCAATTCAAACAGACAATCAAATCTTTACTCTTTCTGATATTAGTATAAATTTCAGACCGAACTTCTAGAAGTGTAGTTGAACGGTACCAGTCATCCCAATTACAAGCTGTCGTTTGTAAACACTTCACTACGGAACTAACATTTACGTGATATTTATTTATAAGGTTCACAAATACGTGTCGTGGTTTCGGTATTTATTCTACTGAATGTGTGGACACTGTTATCATATGCATCTACTATAGTTTGCTATTGAATTTGTTTATATACCACTACAATAAATATAGGAGTCTAGTGAGTACTAGTAGTAGTAAGAAATTCTTGACAACAGTAGATTCCCGACTATCCGAATTAATTGACACTAGAGATATTCTGTATAATCGGAAACACGGATAATCGATTACAAAGCCAAATCAAACAATTATTAAATTTTAATAACATTTTTTCATAAAAAAACACCATTACAGGCACGATCGACGCAAACAAATAAAGAAGTCGTCGCAAGTAGTAATATATTTGTCGCTACATGTCTCATTGCACCTAATTCGGTAATTAAATGCGTGCAAAAATGAGTTCGGATAATCGAACATCCGGATAATCGGTGTCCTACTGTACCTAATAATTTATTTAAAAACCAAATATTAAATAAGTTCACATTCGCAATGTTATTACCCGACTGCGTCAGAAGGAGTGTTATTGAAACTGGTTTTTATTGTGCTTTCGTGGTAACTAGAATATCCTAGTAAAAACTGCAGTTAAACAAAGTTTTTCTGTGGGAATGGTTCTTGGAACCAAAAGTCCCACTGACATCATATAACTACGCCATCAGTCAGGTAAAACAGAAAAACAGACAATTTTTAGAGAAACGTCATGGCAAAAAATTATTCCTTAAATCTTTCCTTTGAAGTTTTCGGAAAACAAATATAATAAAGAAACCACAAACCACAGAAAAGATTCAGAAAATTAACAAAGCTATCGCTTCGAATTCGTAATTGCTTTAATTGCCATTCACCTAATCGAGAATCGAAGATCGAGAACATTAATTGCCGAAGTTCATTCAACCGATAATTATCCTCAAGTTATTAAGACTGAATTAAAGACAATTGCACTATTTTAGCAAACAACTAGATAACTAATAAAATTTATGAATATATTCCGTAATATAATCTAGCATTGATCAGATACCGAAAGCCTTAAATTAATTTAGAATTGACGAGAATGCGCAAACTTAAAGAGAAGTTATATGTTAGACGTAGAAAAAACTAATTCACAAAGTTTCTGGTCTCTGACACACAATCTTTCAAACAATTGAGATGATTAATTATTAAATTAATTATCTTTTTACACAAGTATACAAGTTTAACATAGGGGTCATTCAAGTTGAAGATATAAGACCCCCTCCCTCATATGTAGCGCAGCGCACTGTTAACGTTGTTCTGTACCCCTCCTCCTAGACTTTACGTAACATTTTACCAAAATTTTTAGATGAAAATGGTCACTAAAATAATTTTCGAGACCATTTTAATCTAAAAATCACAATTATGCCGTAACACACAATTATGTACGCGTTGTTGTTATACCCCCTCCCGGCCCTATAACGCACCGTAACGTTTTACAAGACCCTAACCTCCCCCCAAACTGCGTTACGTAATACTTGAATAAACCCATAGACGAGGACATAGGCTTCATAAAAATCTTCCTCATATACTTCATATATAGATTTGTTTATACAATTATATTTGACAGTAGTTATACTTCTTTAAACGTATGTGGGACCTTTTATAATACTGTTACTCCACTCTCCACACTAAATGCTCTATATACAACAAGTCTCACGCTTACCAGCAACATTGTTATATCTTACCAGCAATGACAGTGTCAGTGAGACAGTGGAAGACGCTGTAAAACAGATCCAACGCGCCGTCACTCGCTCGCACGCCCAGGTTATACACCAGCGGCACGCTCACTTTCAGCCACCAACACATTTTATATTATTATATCTTACCAGCAATGACAGTGTCAGTGAGACAGTGGAAGACGCTGTAAAACAGATCCAGTGCGCCGTCACTCGCTCGCACGCCCAGGTTATACACCAGCGGCACGCTCACTTTCAGCCACCAACACATTTTTGTGATGAATTACATTTTTATATTATTTTATAATTTTATTATTATTTGCTTTGGTCACAGTTTATCCATAATTGACTTATATATTCTAAAGGATTACAGTTATTATTAAGTTTTGTTGTTACACAGGAAAAGGCTTCTAATTGCGAGTTATTTGAAAAACAACTATATTTATAAACCTTTTTAGAGTAAAAAATAATTAAATATGTAATTATATTTATAAACCTTAAATTCTAAAACGGTTTTATCGAATACCACGGAATTTGGTCTTCAAAACTACTTATTTATTTAGAATTCTGGTTTCCTTTACTTTTCATTGTACGTAAGATAATTTAGTGTTTCCGCATTTATTAAGTCACTACATTTTTTTTTAATTTATATATTTTTAATTATGATGGCTGAGCTTCTACAATTTGATACAAGTTTCGCGATCTTCGATATTTTGTTCACTTTTTTCCTTTGATACAGATAGTAAATACCTTTAATAGTAACGAAAGCATAGTGCCTAAAAGACTGGCAGCATTTCCTCTTTGAATAGCGAGACGAACTCGTTGACTGAAAAAACTGCCAGCCCTACGGTCACCAGATGCCTCAAAGAGACGCACCGAAAGGTCTTTTATAAATATGAATCTTTAGATGAGGGTTATATTTTCATTCCTTTTGCAGTCGAAACCTTGGGCCCGTGAGTTAGTAACTATTTTTTATTTTATATATAACAAAATTATCAAATATAATTATTGCGCCCCTTCCCACCATTCTACAACAAGTCCTCTGCCCAAAGGTTGCCTGGAAGAAATCGCTGTTTTAGCGATAAGGCTGCCTGTTGCACCTGATGCAACTTTGTAGTTTTACATAATTAAGTTGTCTATGTAATTTATATTTGGTGCAAAGCGTAAATTATTATAAAGCGTAAATAAATAAATAAATGATTAAAATTCTTTATTCAATTTATTCCGGCTTTTGTTATTTATAATATTATTCTTCGTTATATGACAATAACACAATTTCTTGAAAAAAAATATTTCAAGTAAAAACTTTAAAATTGAATAAAACAAATCAAAATAATAAAATAGAAAATGATTAGAAAAAGGCCTGCACGCTAGGCGATTACTTTAATTTAAAAAAATATAATCAAAATCGGTTTACATTGGGAATAGGGAATGCAATGCAAGATCGAGATCTCGGTCTTTTTTAGCGAGATTAATCTCGGCCGAAAGAAATGACCGAGATCTCGCAAGAACGAGATCTCGTCTTTTTTTTTCTGCGAATCGCGAGTCACGAGTTTAACGAGATTGTGTGCTAAGATTGTCTTTAAATCAGTGTTTAATTCAAAATGATCGTTGTCAG
>DVXP01002968.1:0-11917 GCA_018235645.1 Junonia grisea | reverse complement strand
ATTTGAAAAATTCTTTCACCGTTGGGAAGCTAGGCTATCTCCAGTGAACATAGGCTATATTAAATCTTCAAAAAGTTTGGGATTACCGTGCGAAGCCGGACCGGTCTGCTAGTTAAAAATAATTTAAACACTAACAATCCAAACCTTACATGACTTACTCAAGATTTGATTTGCTCTCTTTTGAATTTAGAGGAAAATATTTGGTAACATATTAATATCAATATAAAACAACGAAATGTAAATAATGTGAAACTCTGATTCTGTAATCCAAAACAGATGCTCTTTCAAGATATTTGATTAATTATTACATTTTGACTTAGTTCACAGTATAAACCAGTAATTACTATTAGTCCTCTTGAAACAATGTTTCACACAGTCATGAACTCCATGATTAATCTACATTCCTCAACTGTATTCAGTTTCTATAAAGCTTTCTTAACTATACCACAAGTAAAAAATAATCAGAGTAATAAATAAGTACTGACATATGTATAAAATAAGTATGTTGCAATTAAAGTATTATTTGCAAACCAGATTAACATTAATATATTTCACAAGAGATTCATTAAAACATAATTAAAGTATCATTTATAATAAATATGAATAAATTTTATTACTAGAACAGTCATTGCAAAAAAGTTACAAGTGATTTTTTCTTCACTCACTCACTCACATCACTTGTTAAATGGAGTTGGTTTTCCAGTTCTGGCCTGAGCACACAAAGAACAGTACAGGACAAAAATTATTTCAATCAAAATATGTGCGACATTGTCTTTTAATAACATAAGTCATTTTTTGTGAGATTTGAGTTTTGAGATTTTAATACCATATGCTAAACGACAAAAAAGACCGTCGGTTAAGAAATCAAAAATAAAAAACATTGAATAAAAACTGATATATTGAGTGTTCTATCATAGTAGTTCCACACTGGCTTCAATCTAATGGATGACGTTTTTACGTTCTCCTGAAAAGTTGATATTTCTGACTTACGGCGGTGTTAGAACTTCAACGACAAATAGTCTATGGTTGGCCTGTAGAATATACTGTGGTGTTGTAATACTAAAATATTTTGGTTGACATTTATACAATACCATTATGTAATACATTTCTAAACAATCTAATGTAGCAAAAAATTTGAATTTTGTTACACATAAGTTGGTCTTATACCATTTTAGTAGATCAGTTCTGTTATGTCCTTTATTTGTGGTAATGGCCAATTAAAATGTCAATAATAAAAAGATTACATGTAAAATCTTATTACTTTCAGGCCGGGCATGCGTGGACCTTCGCCCTCCAGGAGATACGCGCCATATTAACAGAATGATCATTGACATGTGTTGAATATAATTACTTTGACAGTCCAAGAAATCTGATGTGCCCACAGTATCAATAATTCTAACATTTCATATAACATCACAGAATTTCAAATTGCAATATTTTCATTATATTTGGTTATTGTAACCCATATAGTCTTTTCAATTACATAAATTGAGAATATTGCGTAAGTTAAGGGCATATTTTCTTGTAAAATTTTGTGATGTTATGTCCAAATTCTCGATTGCTACTTGATTTTAAGTAACTATAAATTTTTGTGACATTATTAGAATGTGATGTACAGTAATAGTACAAAATTTGTTAGTTATTTGAGTTTAAGTATTTTCAGTGTTTGATAAAAAAAAGTTATAATTATTCATTCTAGTGGCACAGACGGGACAATATTATATAGTTAAGTGACTGATTTGCAACTAAAATAGATAGTGTTTTGTATGGATGTGCTCATTTGTATGAAATGTGATGAGTGTGTAAATAGGTTAATAATAAACTTCTCTTTTAAGTACTGTTGTTGTTTTATTTTATCGCAAAAGAATAATCTAGAAAATACATATTTTCAGTAATTTTAAAGAAATCTTTCGTCTACCTGCGCCTAAGCCGATAAGGTGATTAGGAGAGCAAGTAGCCTATATGTCTAATGGTTAAGTTGAATTATCTATGTCATAAAAAGCTACATAATAGATACGTTTATAATATTACACTGATATTCATCTATTAGAAGATTTTTTAAATCTGACCAGTTGAGCTACACATTTAACCACCTACAAAGTAGCAAATAATATAAGGTAGGCAGTAATTTTATCAAATCTATTTTTATAGAGACTTATTTGTGTGTCAATTTGACCTATGTATTTTACACGTATTAGTCAGTGTTGCCAGGAAAAAAATTAAAAGAACTCATTAAAATGTTCCCTGGCAAGTCTGTACATAGATATGTAGATATCTATTTTTTATGGGATGGGGGGCAAACGTGCCTTAAAATAAAATAAAAATAAATAAACCTATAGGAGGGGAGCACAAGCGGGAATTTTTAGCTACTCGAGCGCGTCAGAAAATCATATAGGGGGGAAACCTTGCACCCTTTAATGTACCCCTATCAACCTATTATATATGAATACTTAATATTGGTGGGTTGGCTTCAAGCTGTTAAATTAAGGAAATGCCTCCGTGTAATCGTCAGATTTTGGAATGACAAACATAACCAGATGAATCCTTTGAATCATAATCTGACGCGCGGAAGTATTTTAAGGTATTTCAAAGAGACGATAACTTTTTATTTTCAAACATCAGCCATGACTAATGGTCGCTTTCAAATCGTCAGTACTTTGAGTAAGAGTTATTGGAGGCATCCCTTATCAACATCTGTCGCGCTCGAGTATTTCCGTGTTATAGTTTCTTCTTTTTCCATTTTCGAAAACCTGTACAAGCTCCTCCCACCGGTGAAATGGAAAACATCATATAAACATTTTTCCTTTTTAGCGTCTAATCTTCAAAATCCAATAGAACCTCACGACGCTCTAGTAACTGCAAATTTAGCATCTCGGGCTCAACTACCATTAGGTCTGCATCAGTGCAGAATATAATAGAAAATATTGGCAGGACTTTTGTTTATCACAAATACATAATTTAAAAATGTATTGCAAAACGCGTGTAAAAGTTTTTTGTTCACCTGTGAAAGTCTATCGAAAAGCGGTTTTATTTAGGGACGGAAAAGACTATCGTTCCAAAATGATTTATTTCGTTAACCGATAGCCTAGCAATACCGATAGAATAGCAGTAGGGCTATTCCGACCAATAATCGAGACTTACTCAACGAATTTTTTACACTTTACTCACACGACTGTACATATAGCACCACGCGATATAATGCGGCACCGAGTCGTATTAAAGTATTTGTCATTTTGACATAAAATGTATGCAACGGATGTTCTGCTGCAAGTTTTTAGCAATTCAAATTTGAAAAACCGAAAGAACGAAATGTCTAAATTCACTTTAATTCACAAGAGAGTCTCGATTTTTTGGTCGGAATAGCCCCACAGGCTTTAAAGCTAAAGATAGTTTTCCTCGCCAAATTAGTCCACTTGGCCATTGAAAGATATTAATAATCATCAGCAGAGAACTATAACTACGACAATTTATCATAATTCATGATATATCATATTTTTAGCGATAGTATTTGTTATTGGGCCTAATAGTGAATAATATTTAAAGAACCGGTAGTGATAGTTTTTAATCCAATTTAGGTTACACTGAAATAAATCCTCCTTAAACAAAGTTACGCCTTTTAAATTTATTTTATCTGGCTAACCGAGTTGAAGCGAATTCCTTATTAAGTATGTATTCAGGCGCACCATTTACAGATCCGATTTAATTAATCCATTTCGGTATTGCAACGGAATAGTGTCGAAAATAGTGCCGTTAAATTTTAGTTCAAAGGGGATTGAAAATTGAATTTCCAGTAGCTTTGGGTCATCAAAGATTTTGATGTACGTTCAGATTTTCCTGCGTTAATTGAATTTTTTCGAACGCGACATGCTGATTGGGGATGTTTGGATCTTGGAATGCTACAAGGATTTCAGAATGTTTTTACAAATGTGTAACATTCTATTGGATATCACAGTCATGTTTAGTATCATTCGAGGCATTTTTTTTTAGAAATATGATACTAAATGGGGATTTAATTGAACGAAATTAGGTAATTGAATTTTTAAGGACTATTTTTATTATTTAATACTTCCGTTTCATTCCATTCACAGAATAAGAAATAATATAGCCTCAATATAGCCTAAATTCACATCGAAATTACTTACTTATGTTTTCTTGCTATAAATCTCTCATAGAAGAAATTTATACATAATAGAAAATCTCAGATACTTAAAAAGTACAAAAAAATCACTTAAACTCTGACGGACAAAAGATAATTAAATAATTAAAAGAACCATAAGTATACACACAAAAATTACTCAAAATACAAACTCAAACTGAGACATCACGAAATTTCCCTTAAAGCGATGGAAGCGCTTTCAAAAAGCTGGCTCTATATATAGATGGGTATCGTAAGCGAGTTTCGATTACCGCGTCTATCTCACACACGTCTCGGAAAATACAAAACACAATAAAAATAAAACCAGTTAATTGCTTAGAAATTCATAGTTTAATCATTATGTTCCTTCACGTAAAGTTGACATGGCGTGAAATGTTAAATTCAGTGAAAATAATGATCATATACATAAATCGAAACGAAATCACTTAAATTGTGAAACAGTTATAAATATATGTCGATAAATATCTAATCTAGTTTTTCGTCATCAAAATATTAAATAAAAATTAAAGTTGGCGCTGTAAGAAGTTCATAATTGCTAGTATCGAATACGATACCCGGAGTGTCAGGAGGATAAAATTCTAAAATTCAAACTGAAACTGAGAGATCACGAAATTTCCCTTAAAGCGATGGAAGCGCTTTCAAAAAGCTGTCTCTATGTATAGATGGGTATCGTAAGCGAGTTTCGATTACCGCGTCTATCTCACACACGTCTCGGAAGATGGATGACGCAGCTTCCGCTTATCTCGCGTTTTGACGAGCCTTAAATACATTAAGTGGATTTTTAATTTTCCTTCGTATTTTGTTGTATAAGTACTTGAGTATTGCTGTAATCGTTATTGTAGTGTGCTTATGTGTTGTATATTTTAACCATAATTTTCACAAAAAAAAATATATATATATAATAATACCGAGGAATAGTCAAAGTTTTCATGCATGATTTAATGTATCGTTAAAATTTTAATTTGCATTTTATCTAATTAAATACGATGTCTGCTTATACAAGACAGTAGCAGCTGCCCGCAGCTTAGCTCAAATATTTTTTGCATAAAAACATATTTTTGGCTATTAAGAAAACAGTTCATATAATTTCGTAAAAACTGCTCTAAATAGATATCTTCAAAACATAAGCTCATAATTGCATGAAAACAGCAAATACAAAATAGACATTGAAACATTAGTATAGGTACAATATATGTTATAGATATGTACGTATGTGGTATAATACCAGCTTTCACAAATACGTATGTAACATATGTCGCTTCACTAGTATATTTACATTAATCAATGTCAATATAAGCATCGATTAGGAGTCCATAAATATTGTTAGAAGCACACTTTATCAGTTCTTTATCAGCACAGCTGCCTCGTCCTGTCACAGAATTAGGTTGAGATAAACACAATGTTTGTAATAATACGACGAGTTTATCGTAGTATTTTACCCTTAATAACAAATAAGATTGAATTATGCTTTCATAGATAAAATACAAAACATTTCAATAAGGTAAGTCCACCTAATTTTGAGATATTTTGAAAAGTTGTACCTGGTAATCTTAAGTGTATTTCATTCTCAAAAGATTAAATTGCTTTATAAACAATTTTAGAATGAAATAAACTTATGAATGTATACAGTTATTTCGAATACCTCGGAATTTGGTGCCATTTTCCCAAATACCCAATAGTTAGGTATAAAGTATCCTCACCTCACAACTATTGATTTTTTATCGTAAATAGGAAAGCACTTTGCGTCTATCAAACCTGATGGTAAGCAATAATAACGCCTAGGATGGTACATACTTGCCTAAAAATGCCTTCCCTTAAAAATACTCTACCCTTGAAAGTACTGAAATCATAAGAGGTAGGGAACACTAATGTTTTAAATCTTTGCGGTGCGGTAATTAAAATATGTCCTTATTTTTAGTTAATTTTTATAATAAAAACTAAACCAATTCTGATAAAAATTATATGAAAATGTCTTGGACATATATAATATTAAGCAAAAAAAAAAAAAAAGAATTGGTGAAATCGATTCATAAGTGACTAAGATAACATTAAGTAGCTTTAAAAATCAATACCCATACTCAATTTCGTCATATATAAAATCTTAACATGTAATTTTATGATCGAATTTTTGCTATCTATTTCAAAAGATCATATCAAAAGTTCTACTCATACTGCCATTAGCTCCAAAAGTATCAAGGGTAACATTTTCTGTCATTACATTGATACGTAGCTATAAATGAAATTTTTCAAAAATATCATCAGTCTGCGCACGAACCGCGTGGAAACCACTGCATGAATTTTAACGAATCGCATTGTGATAGCATAATCCAGAGTAAAATACATTTTCAACTCTGAAACGAATGAGTGAAAAGACTGTCTTTAATTAAATTCGTTAGTTTTTATAACAAGCTATTTAATGTTAAACAAAATAACACAAACCATAATTACTTTTTTCTAGAAAAATACAAACTAAAGAAACATTTGAATGTACAAAAAGAAAAAAAGAAGCCTTTCTTTTTTGCACTGAACCTGAAAATTAAATATTTTATGGAAGTTGTGAAACTTTCTTTATAAAGGGTGCTTAATTAAATTGAAGGAATATTTGAATTTTTATTAAATCGTTCAAGTTTTATTCAATCAAAATTGACAGAACGAAGTAACTTCATTATTCAAATTGACTTGTTGAAATCTTCAAAATTAAAAGATTTATTTGATTTGATTTGTTTGTTTCGGTATGAATTTTAGAATAAATTAAACTTTTTTGTAAATTATGAACCATATAGTATGAAAAATATTTTATATTAAAATATTCGTTGTTTATAAACACAAAATGGATAATTATAAAAAAGATGAGATCAAAACCCATACATGGATATTTTTAAGCAAACCCTTTAATGAAAATTACGCTAGAGGTGCCATTAAAAACTTTCAAAACCCGTACTAGGATTTCAGAATAGAATACGATTGCTAAAAATTTCCGATTTAAAGGAGACACTGACGTTGATCGAGCACCACAGCTCCTGGGAAATTAACACAATGAGCCCCGGACAAAAACAGATCTTACTTATTCACTTGATCGACGAACGAATCGGCTGCGGCCGTGACGTAATTAACGACCAATTAATGACTTCGGTGCGATCGGTCGAGTGTGAAATTGAGAAAAGTATATGAGTGTGAAACGTAATGCTACTTATGGATGGATTAACGTGTGGGAATGTGTGTAATTTATAGTGGCGGAATGGTCGTTAAAATACATTTATGTTTCTTTAAAAAGGATTTACTTGAAAACGTCAAATAATTAAACTTGGTTCAGGCGCTTAAATGCTATACTTTTTCCAATTTTTTTTTAACTCGTCTGCTAAACTGATTATACAATCCCATTATAATTATAAGATAAAAATAATTTTCAACATCGGTTCATAATTGACGAAGTTACGGTGTAACGATACAATAATAATCATAATACCTTTCTTTCCAATGAAGGAAGGATACAATGAAGGAAGAAGGTAAATAAACAAAAATTACCGTGGGAGAGTTATGCATTTGCACGAATAGGCCGGCTCGACCGAAGTGATACCACGGCCTCACAGAAAACTGGCGTAAAATGACGCTTGCGTCGTGTTTCGCCGCGTGAGTGAGGGTACCGGAGGCCCAATTCCCCACCCCTTCCCCATTAATTCCCCATCCATTCCCCCTCCATACCCCCTAAAAGGCCGGCAACGCATTTTGTAGCTCCTTTGGTGTTGCAAATGTCTATAGGCGACAGCATTCACTTTCCATTAGGTGATCTGTCAGCTCGTATGCCGCCCTGTCCCATAAATAAAAAATAAAAATAAAAAGTAAGGGAAGGGTTGGGGTAGTTAAGTTTTCCGTTACCAAATCAATGGTACAAAATATGACAGCCAAAGTATTAGTGGTGGCTACAAACATATCTGCTGCACGACTTCCATCCCACCATGCATCGCTTTTCTATTCTTTAATTTGTATGTGCTTACATTTTTAGAACTAATTTTATCATTGAAATGAATTTAATACCTAATATACTATTTTGTTCTACTTTGCTCACAGATCACTGTGACTCTCGCGTTTTAATTTACGCTTAGCTTAAGGAAGATAGCATTTTATTAGATAGCTTAAAACACTGTAAAAGAAGATTGAACAGCAATAAACTTTAAATTACATTTTAACCAACAAAGACACTACGAAGACGTGTTTTCATGTATTCTTGATATTACCCATTTTTTGATAAAAAAAAAGTTCTTAGTCCTTTGAGGTGCTGTTTTGATTAGAAAAAAAGAATTACATTATTTGAATTTTTATATATTTTTCTTTACATCTTCCACATTTGTAAACAATCCTAATTTCATATTGCCAATAAGTATGAAGTTTTAAATTGATCTCTTGACTAATCAAATTATTAATTTGCGTACATTTCAACTTGTTTACGAATTTACATAACTTTGTGAAACTGATCGTCTTTGGAGATTTATGAATAGTTTCAATAAAAAGATATTCTCGAATCCTTTGAAGTCACTGCCTTGTGGTAGTTGAATATCAGAGCATCATCTATCTTAATTTCATACTAACAAAGGGCAAAACCCGGATCGCATCCCTTCGGTGAAGGGCTCATATTATGAAGGGACTTAGAGTTTTTGTATCTATTATATGAGAATATAACAATTTTTTGTTGGTATTATCAATGTGGTGTTAAAAATAATTATTATATTGCTGTTTTTGGGCATGGTGCTAAATATATATATTTATTTATGTGATTTTTTTTGTAATTCTTAACGTTAAAAAAGTTGACCCTTATGGGTCATGTAGAGTCAGCAGATGTGAAACGTCAAATTTGAAGCAAAAATATATAGTTAAATGCCTTTATAAGACATGAAGATACATAAAAGGTATGACATAGTATCTGTTAGCATGACGGCATGAGACCATGCCATTTGCCATCAAACACAAGAGATCAAAAATCTATTATCATGACAAAGGTTTTAATTTAAAATATTGTTTATTTGTCAGCCGACCCATATTATTTTTATATTTTTCCAAAGGAAAAATATAAAAGTTAGTACACAGTTACCCGTTTAAGAGTGAGTTTAGAATCACTGGATATGGTAATAATCCTACAATATAAGTAACATTTTGTTTCCGAACACCTACGAGTATTTCCATTATTTGTTTATTTTATTGTAGCTTAGATAGAATATTGGCATACGTGCTTGTACTATCGTATTGAGCTACTAAGATTAACACTATATGGATTTATTTCTGTATTATGTTTATCTTATTATTCATATTCACATTTCACGTCGTATTTGAGATCTGTGATAAATTATGATTTTATAATTTGCTTTTGAGCAAAGGGTACCTTATTATATAAAATTATGGAAAACGTGCATTCAGCGTACATATTTTTCTTCGCTTAGTTACTTCTTTGTATAGTCAATAATTCATACCTATTTACGGAGAACAAAGAGTAAGCAAGTCGGTACCAATCAATATTATAGCTATAGCCATAGCTCCTTTACAAAAACGCTTTAACTAGCTATTAAAATTAAAACTAATTGAAGTCGGCCGATTAACCTATTAAACAAGTAAGAAATTAAATAAGATTGGGACAACTTACTTCACTGAAGAAATCACAATCGAAAGTATTCTAATCTTATCAAGCGTGCCATAAAAAATCACATTTCAATCCAGAAAACCTTATAACAAATAGCGCTTCAAGCGCACTCGGCGCCCGTACACTTACTAGGGTTACCAGAAAATCTGGGATTGTCCCGGAATTTCTCGTCCCGTCCTGTGTCCAGTAATTATGCCTATACGTGTCAAGTATGTCCCGGGATCCGAAAACCTTGATGGATGACATTTTTTTTACTGAATTGGCTCTTCTATGAAAGGGTCAAAGTCAAAGTCAAACTCAATAAATCTTGAATCAATTAGGGTGTCGGAGCTCCTTTGAATTGTCAGTATACATTTTTCAAAACTACCGCCTGTTCGGAAAGTAGATTCTAGGCGAGAAAACCTAGCAAGAAATTCGACTGTAACTCTTTTCAAATCCATTTGTTGGTGTTGGTAAAGTGCTTGTCGACTTTTTTGTTTGACTGAAATGGCGTTTCTGTGATAATAATAATAATAAACGTTTATTGGTTAAAAGATTACACACACTGATAGGGTTCCGCCGCTGTAATTCCGTCACTGGTTGTTCTAGAATTGTCCTGGATTTTATAAGTCCTATCCGGCAAGTGGCAACCCTAACACTTACTGTTCGCCAACAAAACGAGTTTTGTCTAAAAGATTAATGACGAATCCCGCCGACCGACCTATGACTGATAATCCGGTGGAAGCCAGTGACCAAATAATAAAAGGTTTCTTAAATAATACAAAACGATGTAATAATTTTTTCTCTTTAAAATTTGTGTCAGATTACGTAGTTTAAACGCTGAACAAAACTATGGTAAAAGGTTATTTTGTAGATTTTAATATACAAGATTAGTCGTAAGTAAATCGAAGGTTATATGAAATTACATTAAAATAAATTAATTTAAATCTCATAAACATTTTCACCGGCAAGTTGTTCATGCGTAAAGTATTTTTAATAGCAAATTGTCAGAGTTTGAACTTGACTGTTTATTACAATTAAGGTATATTAACAAATTATAAATTCTTGTTAATGGCAAACGTACAGTGCGGTAAAACTTATCAACATTTTTTCCTATAATGTTTAATGAAATACGAGGTGTGTTGCAGCTGACAGACGAAGAGTCGAAAAGGTATAGATATAAACCTATAACTGGACAAACGTGGGTTAGGACGCTATCCGATCCGCTGGACTTGCGACATACGCAAGGTTGCCGGAGCGGGCTGGATGACGGTTGCGGAGAACCGGGATGTTTGGCGCAAACTTGGGAAGGTCTATGTCCACTAGTGGACTGCGATTGGTTGACGACGAGACTTATAACTAAAATAACAATATAACTAAAATAATTACAACCTTTAAACAAAATAAAACATAATTTTGCCATCACATAGTTGCACATTTTTGTAAATAAAAGTTGCGTACATGTCGCGATGCTTTCGATTAGTTTCGACGACACGTTACCGACTAACGAATAGCTATATTCGTGACTTAAATAGTCAAATTGCTCTAACGTTTTAGATTTCCAATCCAATTTTATTTTACTATAGCTTTTAATTAATTTTGTTTTTATAGAAAAAAGAAGAAACGAAAGATTTTATACATAAATATCGATAGATAAATCAATGTCGTGGCCTTTTCTTTACTATTTGTCAACAATTTTTTTTAATAGATATGTTCGAGGTTAAGTTACATAATTATGTAATGTCTATGTTAAAAACCTACATATCTACAAAGAAATTTACTGCTTTTATAAATGCGTAAGTTGGTAAGGATCGATGATACTGTTACAAACAACAATAACCTCACAAGAAATTTAGCTTAGAAAAAATTAATTGATAAAAATAGAATACAAATTATTCATGGTAAATATATCACGTAGCCTACGTGAAATGTAATGTAAATACTAAGTATTAACATAAACATAACACAGCCTGTACATATCCCACTGCTGGGCATAGGCGTGTGCCAGAATTTCTTCCGACACATGCAGGTTTCCTCATGATGTTTTCCTTCACCGCTGAGCTCGAGACGAATTTTAACACAAATTTAGCACTTGAAAATCCAGCGGTGCTAGCCAGGGTTTGAACCCGTGACCTTTGTTTAAGATCCACGTG
>DVXP01002967.1:0-11918 GCA_018235645.1 Junonia grisea | reverse complement strand
GGAAAGATTTTTTTTAACTATTCCTCGTGGCCCAACCAGTTGGACTAGCCAGTTGGGCCACGAGGAAACACCCAAAAAGGTACCGCTGATGTAAAAACAAAAGAAAAAGAACCCACTGATGAAATGAATGATGTTACTGCTGGGACGATAAACCACAAAGAAATTATCGCCATTAAAGCCGAGATAAGAGATATTTATTAAATTGTTTCACTTGCTTCAAACACAGCAGGTCAGCTATCGGTTATGGACGTCGTCAATCACCGAGGAATCGAGTTGATAGTGGCTGCTCTCAACGGAACATTAAAAAAGAAAAAGCACTAGACCGATAGTTATATCGATCAAGCTTTCAACGAATTTCGTTTTTGTATTTGTTCATTTGTTAGTGTAGTTTTCTTCAATATAGAAGACAAATTTTGCTGATAATTGACTAATAATAATTTAATAGAATTAGCAAAGATCTAATTGCAATTAGACACAATTGTAATGAAAGAAAAAATCTATATCAAATATTTCAGACGCTCAATTAAACAATACTTCGTAAATATGACAAAAAATATTAATAAGGCATAAGAATATAATACAAACGGTTTCTTGTACAAGAAATGACATTCCACGGACCATTTCGGTGAAACGGAATAAAAAGTCATTCAATTAAAGGACCCGAGATCAGAATTAAGCCTTCCACGTTTAAAATGCATTAATCCGGTCACTTGTCATGCGCGGGCGCAATCTCTGCGTCCCTCTCTAAAACCCGTTCCGGTTCACCTCTCGTTCCATCTTGACAAAGATTAGAGTCCAGAAACATGCTTCTTTGACAAAGGCAATTAAGAATATCTAGAGTGTCACTCTTTGGTTTTTGATATTTCTTAGCTCTGAAAACTGCATCGACAAATTCTCTAGTGATTATTCTTGCCTCACAATTAGCCTAATCATCTACATTCCATTAATTCTAAGAGACATTTCTAAATCTATCAATATCAGTATCTTGTCCATCGGTTTGACATCTGCTATCATTCTTTCTCTTTTTACAGCCGCAGTGCTTAAGCCTTTTTGTTTTATTTTAATTTGGAAGTAACATGAACTCTCAATCTTTCGTTCACAGTTTTTACGCTCGGTTAACTCAGAGTTGGGCCTTAATTTATGATTATCGAAGGTCGAAGACGCATATATCGACTTCGAGCAAACGAATAATAATTTCTCGATGTATCGACTTTTACGATACCAACGCTTAACGATTTTATAATCTCACACTCGCGGCATAAACAGTTTATGACTTTAAAATTAAAGTGGATCGGTACCAGTTGATTGCAAATACGAGGAGTTTTTTTATTAGTATCACGTTAATAATTCCAGATCGTTTTCTGGATTCCATATAATGAACGCGATTTTAATTCTCTCGCTCGGAGGTTTATTAAATCGTTTCGAAAATTATTCTCAGTGAACTGACAGGTAGATAAAGTAATTAAGGTTTGCCGAGAAAATTCTTTAACACGTAATAAAGGGGATCTGTGTAAACGAGTCCATTAAGGTAAATACGAAGACTTAATCAACCGCGCTTGACCCGATCTCCTTGAAGACCTAAAATAAAATGAAATCACGGCGACAACTTGCAGTTTTAGCCAATGTTAATACGGGACATCTGTCTTGCTGTTGCGTTTTAATCAAAGTATTTGACACTTGAGTTTGCTTTTCTTGGTAGTCGTTGATTTATTATTCGTTTCTTAACGTTAATATGATGATCGTCTGCGTGCAACTTCCTTCGTGTTGGTCATTGCGTACATCTAAAAGTAATGTAAATGAATCAACAACTTTATTACAGTAGCTCTTGAGCCTGAGTTCCCTTCTTTTTTCTGTTTTGTCATAAACCATATCTGCATCTGCAGAATTTTAAACTCTGTCAATGAATGTTAAGGTAGGATTCCCTTTGGGCTCGTGTGTCGTAGGAGTAGTTATTTGTTTTAAAAGGACTTTATCGCGGCACGTAGGCTCGATTTGAATAAAAATACAATTTATATGTGTCGGAGAGTTCGGTAAGGCAGTGTTGGGTTACGGAGCCGGTCGGACGACTCGGCTCCCAATTTGTTAGTGCATTTCTGAGTAAGTTATTAAGTTTCGGCTTGTCACTTCGGTTGCGAAATTTCGCAGTCCACTGATGATGTTTAATATTTTGCATGAAGAACGCAGATGTGCAGTTTACGAGATTTTTATATGCACCTGAAGTTTTTAATACTAACGTTACGATTCGAAATGATTTATGCCCAGTTGGATACACTAATATAAAAATCGAGTCGATTTTTTCAACGCATAATAAATTGACTTAAAGGAATCAACGAAACAAAATTAATTGGATGTGATGTAAAGTACAAAAAATTAATGATCAGTAGCGAAGTAATATTTTATGAGTATTAATAGCGTGGCAAAAAACGAAGGCTAGACAAAGAAAGGTTACGGGTAAATTACATAGCTATCGGCTATCTAAATAAACCGTTCGACTGTAAAAATCCAGTCATTATTAATGCGAAAACTATAAATAAGTTGTTTCAAAAGAATCGTGACCAATATGTAATTGTATTTTATTACTTCCGGTGTAACAGATTACAGACATTCTGATTTAATTTGTAACATTATTTACGTAAAATTTTTTATTAGATATCATTCTAGGGTATTAATTGTACAAAATAACTCAATTATTATGTAACGTGGGGAATATAAAATAACTAATTTTGTTGGAGCGTTATTGTACTTAAATGTTGCTAAGAAAGCAAATTCGATCCTTACTGGTGAAAATTGAAGTCTTAAGCTATAGTTTTCAGAAATTAGAATTTTGTTTCAGATAAGTCCAAACATGTAAATAGACATCGCAATTAAGAAAGATCAACCTTTAGTAGCTTTTTTGACTATTATATTTTTTTACAAAATTATTTATCCTCTTACATGGAATTATTTTTTGTGTGTAGATCGGTGTTTTGTATTTTATCATCATCTAAAAATTTCAATATAACTGAGAAACTTAATTAAAATCTTCCTGTCTCTTTTTGGTAGATGTTAAACAGACATTAGTGACAAATGTGATCATTTTATTATGTCGCATATTTATTTCACGAAAAATTAATATTTGAAATACTAATTCTACTAAATAGTCTAAGAATACAATCAAATGAACACATGTACATTATGGTAGAGTTAAATTTTTATTAATATTTTAGTTAATCTGAATGCACCATCAAAAAAACTAAAAAAAAAAAACAAATACGCGGTTTTAGGTATCAAAAAAAAAAATTTACCCGAATTTCGAACATAAGAAGAAATAAACGAAACGATTTAGCACGAAAGTAACTTAACCCTTCACGGCCGAGGGTATTTTCTGCGTCGAATCGAAACTGTTTACGGTTAAAAGAAAAAATTGCAAACTGTATCGGATTACAACGGCTGCCGAGGTCTCCTTACACGTCTTTAGATAACGCTCAATTAGGTGCCATTTTTTTAAACATTTCGGATGGTTTCATGCGAGACATGACAGTACCTAATATTTTGATTGTCATATTTCCGAATTGGACATCATTCATGGAATATTTTTCTCAACTTTGGCTTATTTCAATTATATAAAATTTTGCCTAATTAAGCATAAAATATCTATATACCTATATGGATGTTTTTCTTTGAAATCACTAATTGATTCTTCATTAAAATCAGTAATCGAAATTACGAAACACATACATGTCTATCAACAAAAAGTATTCCTCTTCACAATAATGACTTCATTGTAAATTATTGTCATACTTGACTTGTCATTTAAGTTATGGCTGGAATCAACTTGGCCCATAGCCCCCTTAATTGGTCCATAAGTAGGTACACGTCGGTATTTCTGACAAATCGAGAATGTTGAAATAACCGCCATGTTGTTATTTTTATTATCTTGACCAATTATTTAATTGTGATACGTACAATTAGTGTTTTCGCAATGTGACCTGATTTATGTGTTAATTTGTTAGTGTAAATCTGTTCTAGTATCTGTTATTAATTCGAAATAGTCTTCTTCTTCCTAGCATTTATCCCGGACTTAGCCAGGGTCTGCTTTATTCTAGCCTAAGTTTTGACGGGTTACTGATTTTTACGCAGAGCGATTGCCGTCTGACCTCCGCAACCCAAAGGGCAAGCCAATAACCATTTAGACTAGAATTGTTATTAATTCGAAATAATTAATGTTAATTTTTCTGATACCATTTTAGGGTTTACGTATTAAAACTATTCGATAATTACACCTATTCTCTCTATAATAAAATTTATTATAGATATAATTTTAAAGCAAAAGTCAAGATAGATCCAGTTTATTTAAAACATGAACATATCATATAAATGATCGCTACTGACTTCAAAAAACAAGGCTTCAAAATCAAATCAAATAATTTATTTCAGGCATAACCCATACATACATACATACATACATACATACATACATACATTGTGTGTTGATTACATTATTAAATTTTAAAATTTTAAAGGCTTCAACTTTAATTTTACGTTTCGTTTCAAGAAATCTTGGTCGTTTATCGACATTAGCAGACTTAACATAAAGAGTAATATTAGTACATAAACAAGTTTAATGCCATAAAATAGTTTACCAATAAAAAACAATACACTGAATGGCAATATCTTGGCTACATCGCGCATAACAGCCAGTGTAATGAATTGTTTACTCTGTACTCAAGTGGTCGATTATTTTCAATCTGTGCTCGGGTTTCCACCGGACGGTCCACGACCTATAAACTACAGACCTACTGAACTACGCAAGTGTTACCTGTTTAGACCTGGACCTGTGATGTAGATTATTATTTATGTATAGTTATATGATGTGTATGGATAGCTTTTTCTCAAATAAAAATGTTGCACAAATAATTTTATTTATATTTTAGTTTTATCAATTACATATTATCTTAAAAAAAACGAATGTCTATTAGAGTCTACTTAATTTAAAATAATTTTATTATTAAATCAAGTCATCTCTTTTTATAATGTTGCGATTAAAATTTAGTCTTAAATGCTATTGCATGTATAAGAAACACTATTCAATATGTTGAGCATATACATAAATCAGTCCATAAAAATACATTTTGAGATTAGCGCATACAAACAGACGAATAAACAAAAAGTACTGTTTCCTCCATCTATAGGAGTAAAGACAGGTTAAGTCAATGTTTATAGTACTCTAACGCTATATTTTTAGCAAAAACACCTAGTCCTTGAAAAAAAATGGACTTTTTTCAACGATTACAAGTCGAACAGCTTATATTCAAGACATCAACAGATCAGCTTAATCCTATATTCGAAGCAGCACAAACATCCATAGCGAATCGCTAATGTGCACTCGCGGCGCACATTATGTGAACACCGTAAACCTTATATAATATTAGCTCAGGTCAGTACTAAACGTTATAATCAGAGTTTGTAAAGTAATACGAAAATCGTAGTTTTGGGAAATGTCTTTATGTGTTCATAATATACATACATGAAAAAATATCCTGGAAATATAAAATACTAATATTTTAATGCTTTTTGAGGATGTTTGCTGGATGATGGAGGATAATGACAAATGTTTTTTTTAAATTTTAGGCAAAACTACTGAACGGATTTGATTGAATTTTTCATTAAAACAGTTTAGAAATCAGAGTTATAATATTTATTTTTTTTATATACCTATTGCCAGCCATCTACGAGCTGCTATGAGGTATATTTATAAATTGCATTTATTAAACGTAATTAATTGTTAATTGTATAATTTAATTCAATTAGAGATAAAACACTCTTTGCAACTATAAATGATTTACAATATACAAGTATAATATATTTATTTATAAATTAAATTTTATTTTTTTTTTTTTTTTTTTTTTAACTTAAGTTTCATATGACACCATTCTGAAACTCTCAATTTAAAAAGGTTTGAGATATTTATCGACAATATCACGAAACATACCCAGAAAGAAGCAACATAGATAAACTCCTTCTTTTTTAAGGTTAATTACAAAAATAACTTATCCATCCTTTCAATCGCTCTAAAACCGAAAATATATTTAAAATAATTATACCGTAAATGGTAACGAGCTTAATCTGTAAAATGTCTTAA
The DNA here is from genome assembly GCA_018235645.1 of Junonia grisea. Classification (NCBI taxonomy): domain Eukaryota; kingdom Metazoa; phylum Arthropoda; class Insecta; order Lepidoptera; family Nymphalidae; genus Junonia; species Junonia grisea. The sequence continues at coordinate 5,797 of DVXP01002967.1, read as the reverse complement.
TTGCAAGGTCGGAGTCCCAACCCTTCGTTACTAAAATGCATGCCAATTTTAACCCGTGACTTAAGTACCGTCTGTCCTTTAATAGCCTTTTACGTATCTCGAATCGCGATTGTCCTTGATTTATTCTGTGACTTATTTTAAGGAAATAAAGTTGGTTTTTCTTTGAATTGACTTAGGAAATAAATGGTAGCAGTCGTGAGTTCAAATCCTAATTAACACCTCCGTGTATAGATAAATTGCACCGATAGTGTACGGATGTGGAGTTTGCCGGGTTTTTGTAGTATATTTACGGTCCTTATTGAATTTTTGTATATTTTATTGTACGATTCGCTGTTTTGACTTTTTGAATACAAGAAACTTCTGGATCAAGTTAAGCAAAAATAAATATAGTTCTGTAACTAAATAAGAGTAAATTGAATTAAATATATCACATTCGTTTATCAAAACTAATTTAATTTCATATTTGAGTTATTTTAACAAAATTTAGTTGAATAAATTTTTATGGTTATAGCTACGCTTCCGTTGTCATAGTGTGATGTTTAATAGCCCAATAACTTTTCCCAATGAACGGTCTTCCACGCATTTTAAACTGGGCTGTATTTATAAACACACTCTTTGTCTTAAACGAATGTGATTAAAAGACTGATGTAAATTAAAATACAAAACAAATTAGGACTCATTTAATACTAAAAATAAAATCAATCAATGATGTATCAAGAGACAATGAAGCTACAATTAGAACATAAATACAAAGATACATGGAAACAGATAGGGAGATACAAATTCCACAACATGAGAAACGGACAAAAGAGCGCACTACATTATTTGTTATCTCCTCGCTGTATTGTGTAACCTTATATTAACAGTAAATTAAATTTATAAAAATACAAATTCAGCAACCCAAATACTTAAAGCAAATAATCAATGAATCTTTATATAAACCAGATATAGGTATATGAAGACAGATAGAGAGATACAAAGTTGGACATGAGAAACGGACAACAGAGCGCACTATATAACGTTATCTCTGTATAAAGTTACAGTCTTATCAACGTTAGGTTACAGGAACTGCATTTCAGTATCCATTTCGATTGGTCTCACCTTACATTGTTTCCACGGGTGTGGGAGGTAATCTCTGATAGTGTATACATGTTATTTGGTTTGCTTTCTTATTAATGTCTTATTCTTCAGTTTCAATAATAGCTATAGTATTTGGGTAATGTGATTCATTGGTGGCTTTTGATTTTATTGTTGGATCTAATTTTGCATTTATTTCATCATCAGATAAAGTGACATATAGATTCTAGAAATGGTCCTTCATTCGTTGATGCTCACACAACAAATCAGCTTAATGTTATAGCTATGGTTCTATCAAAGTTATTTCTAATAAATGCTAGATGAGTGTTAATATAAAACTTACCTCTTAAAGTATTAGCACCATATAGAGGATGATCGTAAGGCACTGGACGGTAAGCTGGATGGAGGGCAGCAAGATAACTCAGTTCGCTGGTAGCACCAGCTGCTGCTGCCGCTGCTGCTGCTAATCTGAAAGCAAAATGATTTAAATGTAATAATTGTTTTATGTTCCACGATATAAGTTACATTAAAAGATTTGAACAAATTTATAATGTACAAATTATTTGGTATTTCTCATGAGCGAGGATCGAACTAAACACGAACTTGCTATAGTAGGTAATAAAGCAATTATAAGTTAGTTCTAAAGAACTTTGTCATGAAATCAACGATATTAGAAGCCACGACAAATTATGTGAAGTCTGAAATTATACATCAATAAAAAGACCAAAATATTATAGATTTAAACCTAAAAGCAAGATATTTGATGTCTCAATAGACATAAAAAGAGTAACAGTTAAATGGCCGATATCTCCAAAAATCTGTAATTCAATTCACTAATTTTGGTTTCTTAATTTCAAGCTTGACGACAGCTAATCTATTCTATTACCCTCATGTTTAATCATGAGATCGAAATCGATCGATAAGCGTAGGATGTGGAATTCGGTTCTGCTTTCCGAAAGCAATTATACGATCCCTGGCAGCAATAGGAACAATCTGACAAGTCATAAAACTTCTACGACACAAAGGACACCAACTAAAAAAGCACCTGCCCTATTCAAAGTATTCGGACCATCGGTGCGGACCTCAAGGCCTGACAGTGGGGTTTCGAGCGAAAAAACCGGCGAAGCACGACTCGACCATCAATTTCGTTGTTCAAATATTATCCGCTTACACAATTCTAGGGCATGCACAAAGCCGGCTATTACTTGCGAAATTTCTCTTTTACTGGAAACATTTTTTTTCTTATTTCAAATTCCAATGAGCAGATTTTAAACACGGTTCTAGTTACGATACTTTTGGTCGGAATGAGGAACCCTAAAATGCGAGCGAAGGTATCCGCGATGTAAAATGTCTGGACATTTGATAGGGCAATAAGCGACGTCTGGGCGACATTTTTGGTGCAAATTAAGGGACAGAAGGGAAAAAAGATAGGAATTTTGCACATTTATTTGCACATAAGTAAATATTTTTCGTGATTGTTTAGGAAGAAAACTTTTAGTCGGACCTCATTATAGAAGATGTTTAATACAAGAACGGATATACTGATCAATGCATACAAGTTATATAAGTTAGTTAATTTATTACTTGCTAGGCAATTAATCAGAAACATAAAAATTTAAAACAGCAAAAACAATACCTCATACACAATGCAGACAATAAAATAGACAAACAATATCAAAACAGTGCTCCATTCCCACGTTTAAGCAAAAAAACAAATCGAGTAAATCGAGTAAAGCGATTCGCTAGCGAATAAAAGCACAATAGCGCACGCGCAATGCGCCCAGTAATAAAATTATTAAACAAATCAAACTCATAACATAATAATGCGGCAAGAAAATTGTCGGGTGGGCTCGGAATAAAGAAATTATCCAACTTACTGGCCAGACGATTGCGTCCCTCGAACGAACAAAGACGTAGCATTGAGAAACGAAAGAAAAAGAAAAAAAAAATGGCGGCTAACAAAATAAATAAAACAAGTGCAAGAACACGCGCGCCTGCGCCCCGCGTGACGTCTTCATGTAGCCTGTCCTTATCTCGCACGGGATTGGCCCTTTCGTTCCAGCAGGTGTGACAGGGACGGCAACAAGTAAACACTTCCTCCGAACGGGAAGAAAGTTTAAAAACAGTGCTGGATGTGAAACAAGTTTTACAGATTTCGCGCAGACGACCTCTTTTCGATTTTGATGTTTTATTTAGGGTCATTCGATATGTGTATGTTATTCCAGATAATTGAACGTTGACAACGGGTTACGAGAAAAAGGTAGATTTTTGAGAATTTTGTGTAAATGCGTTTTACAGATAATGGTGTGCCATTTATCGGCCATTATGTGTAATTTTTTTTTTGATGTTTTATGGTAAATGTAAGTGAAGTAGTAAGTTCAATGTAAATGTTTCACCAGTGGTCAAAGGCCTCTAAGGAGGGATGCAGAGCTTAATCCACACGTCGCTCTACTTCGGAATGAGGAATACATTTGCATACTCCTAAGAATTTATACTGACACATGTTTTCTAACGATATTTTTCTTTACTGTTTAAAAGCTTTAATTGGCGACGTTCGGTGTTCATTAAAATGTTCTTAAAAGCAATAGTTTTGCCTAATTACCCCTCAGTTTCCATAAATGTCAACTTATTTCGCAAATTCTATCTGAGGCCGAAAGTTTTTGGGCTATGTATGTACGTTGAAATGTTAAGCACCACTAAAGCTTAAGACTAGAGGAATAGTAGGTAATAGAAGAGTTCTAAATGATATTTACAGAAATTATTTTGACTTAATCATACTAAGTATATAAGCTATATTATTGTAAAGTTTTATCAAAATAGCTTTACGTAAAACAGGGACAAATACTCCATTTTCTCAAACTTTAACCTTCATAATAGTAATAGAATTCGTGTTGAGGATTTTTAGTGTCCATTTGAAATAATGATTACAACCGTATTGTAGTCAATAATTTGAATTAATCAACATGTTTTTACGCGCATTTAGTGCAATTTAGTTTTATTGCGCACAATCGCGGACAGGTTCAAAGTGGCTGTCTTACAACCAATATTACTGGTAGTAAACTTTGCTAATCTACGGAGAAAACAATTTATTTTATTGTCATACTAATTGTGGTTGTAATATGTTCTGAATTACAGAAGAATAGCTGACCCGACAGCCGTTGTCTTAAGAATTTCGCAACATTACCTAAACACCCTTCGGAAGCAATTTATTCTGGATAAAAGGTACTTCTATAATAACTTTTTCTCTCACTTCAAAAACATGTTTTCAAAATTTAAGGACGAACAAACAAGCTTATACTCGTGTCATCAAGATTAACACGTTTTGCTAAAATTCCTGTAAAAGAAAATTAATATGAAAATAAAATCGAGTTTGGAATCGATGGGGCAGAATCACGCGCAAAGCTTTTAAAAGAAAATTTTCAGTGAAATCGTAACACAGCCTGTACATATCCCACTGCTTGGCATAGGCCTCTTCTCCTATTAGGGAGAAGGTTGTGGAGCTTAATCCATCACACTGCTCCACTGCGGATTGGTGGATATACATTTGTCAGAATTTCTTCCGGCACATGCAGGTTTCCTCAGGAAGTTTTCCTTCACCGCCGAGCTCGAGATGAATTTAAACACAAAAGCATTTGAAAATCCAACGGCGCTAGCCAGGATTTGAACCCGTGACCTTTGGTTAAGATCCACGTGTTCGCACCACTAGGCCATCTCGGCTCCAGTGAAATCAATATAATTAATTTAAAGCTCTAACTAAAAAAAGATTTTTTAATAATTCAATAATCCCTAATTTCCTCAACCAAAATCAATATTAATACATTAATTCTAATTAAAATATTTCAAAAACACAAATATAATTATACTACACCGTAAAAACCACAGATAATAAAATCAATAAGCAACAAATATTCCTTGTAAGCAAAGCAAATTATATCGATACGTTTGTCCAGGGGACTTTCAACCCTATACCCACTATGGGGCGTGTGAGAATCCCATGCCACCACCATATCTGATGGTGTGGTGTCATCAATAATGATGGTAGATAGTGACAGTCGTCGCTTGAGTCTTCACGGCGTGTTGGTTGTATGACGAAGTGACGGAAAGAGTTAGTATTTATGAATTTAAATGTTATAGTTTTTTTATAGTGCCGTGGGAATTGATAGAATATGGAGAAGGAATTTGTGTTCTGATTTGGATTAAGTTATTTCTTAAAAGTTTATAAGATATAGTGTAACAGGTTATCGTTGACAATATTTTTTTGAAACAATTTTGTTATTTAGATTGTGTATATTACGTAGAACGTACGTACGTAGGACGCCCTTCGGTCCACTGGACTGACGACATACGCGCGGTTGCCGGAGCGGGCTGGATGAGAGTTGCAAAGGATCGGGATGTTTATCGCAAACTTGCGGAGGACTATGTCCAGCAGTGGACTGCGATTGGCTGACGACGTATACTAATGTTTTTGTTATTGGAGTTCGGGGTTAAAATACAGTTTTATGTAAATAGTTACTGTTTATATATTCTAATATATAAAATATATAACAAATGTCTACTCTGTTTATATGTCTATCCTTCATTGTCGGCTTCATTCTCTGATTCATTCTCGGCTAGGATCTACCTTCTGAAACGATCTACCTTCTGGTAGATTAAAAAAAATGTAAACTGACGATTCAAAAGAGCTCCCAAAGCCAACTTGAATAAAGAATATTTTGAATTT
>DVXP01002966.1:0-11919 GCA_018235645.1 Junonia grisea | reverse complement strand
TTATTTTGCATAAAGTTTGCTCACACGTGCAACAAGTACAACGTCAGGCAGTTTCACGTAGAAAGTTTAGCGTTAAATCTCGCATATTTTGATATTTTTAGCAACTAATATTATATACAATAAAATAAAAAAGCTACGCCACGTGAAATGTGGTTTTGAACATTCTGTACAGAATTAACGTCACCAAAATTTGGTTTCACTCTTTTTGGTTATAACACAGATTTGCTAATTATCGTTTAACAAATCAATATTCCATTTCTATGTACAATACCATTCCGAGTACCATCGTCGTGTTCGAGCCTGTCCGCGTAAATTTTCTCATTAAAGGAATTTACGATAACATTCTATAGAGGGCAATCGCCGGCTCGTTCTGGTGCTGTTTTACGATATAATCTCTTTTTATAACGATCACAACGCGCCTCACTCGGCTGACACTCGGGAAGCGGTTATGGCTACTAACTCAATTCATTTCTATAGGTCAACATTCTAAAAACATTCCATTTTCAATCATAGAGATTTGATATTGGACCTATAATGGCGTGGTTAGATGAAGAAATGAACAATTTGGTTATACTTTGCATCGAGTCAGCATGATTGGTAAACGGTTTTTCCTTTGCAAAACTAAATATTCGCTATAGAATATTAGATTATAAAAGAATATACAGAACATTAGCAAAATAAAATCAAAGAAACATTTTTAATGTTAACATAAAAAAGTTATATATTTTTGCTTCATTAAAATCAAGAGCTGTGGACTAAACACAGTTTTATTTAGTCTCTGCATTCGCTTAGAAATTTACCGAAAATATTTCATCCCAAAAAATGCTTCTAGAATTGATTCAGTTAAGTGTTATTTTTTCGCTTTGCTCATGCTCGTCTGTCGCGTGCAGGCGGCGACAACGAGTCGTGTGACGGATCAGACATCGTGTGTCGGATCCGGATTTTAATCGGACGTCGATGTTTCTATACACAACTACGATTTTTAATCGGACGACAAGTGGTAATACCTTCATATAAAATGTTCTGCCACTGGAACATCCGATTAAAATCCGGACCCGACACACGATAAGTGGGAACGAGCTCGGAAAAGTAAAGGAGTTGCAGCGGCTGTCACTTGATCGCGAGCCACTCGCGTTGCAGATATACCTCTCATATGCTCTTATCATGTCTTTATTGAAAATAATAGTTTTTGCTTGGGACTTCACCTACGTGGGTGTCGTTTATCGTGCCAAAAATAGCACACGGTTTCCACCGAGGTTCTTTGAAGCTTCGTACCAAAATTAATCGTTTAATATTAGTTCAACAATTTAGGCGTAAATATACTAGACAGAAATATAGGGTTTCTTTTTACTTATAATGTTAATGTAGTTGGATATTACCTTTCTTCTATTTTAATTAATTCTCCGATTGAACATTCGATAGTCACGACAGCAATTATGAGTTCAGATATTGATTTACATAGAAAATAGTATTCTTCTAAAATTAGAATAGAATTCATATTACTGAGTGTCTGAAATATTTTACCGACCAGTAGTAAATTCCAAATACACAGTATCTCCTTTGTCTTTTATTTCAACTACTGCTTCAACTAGTAGACATATCTGGGGGCACGGCGGTGCCCCCGCCAAGTAATGTTTAGTTAAAAAAAAACATTAATTATTTCATAGTGATGACAAAAGAAACAATAATTGTCCAAGTGCGTGTCGAGCCACGCGAATAAAGGGTTCTGTAGTTTCTACCATAGTATGTTTGTAACATACTATGGTAGAAACTACATGTTTTTTTTTTACTTTGATCGACTATAACTCGTTAAAAGCCTACATACATACCCGTAACAATTTTCCTTTTAAATTCATAATAAGTAAGTACTACTCTCGTGAATTTTCTCACATTTTTAGAAGTAGCGGCTTAGTGGGTAATGGGATACTTACTCTAAGAAAAATTGACACTTTAAAGTCAAAAAAATTGACGCTTAATATTTCTGAAACGGCTCCCCGCTTGGAAAAACGATTTTCCCAAACCTCTATTGTTTTTAAACGAGTGAAAAAAAATATTTTCGGCCTCAGTTTACATATAAGGGACACTAAAAAATTTTGTTTTAGAGACTTTATTGGACGACTTTCTCGGCGTGATTCATATATATGTATACACATGCTAAATTACAGCTTTCTAGTATTAAGCATCTCGGAGCAAAGCCGCGGACAGACAGACGGACATGGCAAAACTACAAGGGTTCCGTTTTGACTACGGAACACTAAAAATGGCAAGTAAGTATGCAAGTGAACATATTTAAACCAGCGACAATAAGAGCAGCGATATTCAAGACGCGTTGGTGGACTGAACAATAACACCTGACGGTGCCGCTGCACTCGGTGCAATAAATTTCAGCGCAGACAAACAACGAGAACGGTGTTTTATTTCAACAAAGGGGGTTTTTTATTTCCATTGAAACAATTTATACGGTTTGCACGGAACCGTGTAGATACACTGCCGAGCTATTTTGATTTTTACTAGCGGTGATACTGTCCATGATATCATCCAAGTCAATAGTATTCTACTTTTCAAAACTAGTCCCTTGTACTGTTTCTGACCTTATAAAGGTCTGAACTGAACTATTTTTTTTTTGTGAGTGTATGAAGTAAATCTTTACTGAGTGTGAATCTGTTGTAATGAAGCCTTTTTATTGAATAAACGATAACCCAACAAAAGATAGTAGAAAGTAATTTAGCAAATAGGAGTTTACTGTAATTGAGTATTACACGAATTCTATTCACACGGGTAATATACTGGATACTACATGCCATAATGTGTGTCATGGTATGCGGTGTAACACCCGACTAACCAAACGAACAAGTATATCACTTCAGCATTAAACTCAAATAATAAACTTGTGTTCAAATCTCGACTCGTGTTATTCACAGATATCTATCACCGATGTTCGTGCGATATATATTTACGAGTTTCATAAAATTTGATTTGGACATAACACGTGTCATAAATGCGCCATAAACCGCTTTGTCAATACCGGCGTGTTGTGGCGTGTGGGCACAATGTTGTGATATTCTGTTTCCAATGCAGTGGTATATAAATGTGTTTCATATCCGTTTTGTTAGCTGTCTGATGGATTTTTATTCAAAGTATATCACAGTATAAATTAAAAGATTACTGCAGGTAAAACTAACGTATCAATGTGCAATGAATAGGCACATGATTTTATTTAACAAATAGATGTGATACTTTTATAAATACATAGTTGAACTGTAAGCGGTTTGTTTTGACTACGGCACACTTATAATATTTTTTTTATGGGATAGGGCGGCAAAAGAGCTGATAGATCACCTGATGGAAAGTGAATGATGTCGCCCATAGACATTTGCAACACAAAGGAGCTACAAAATGCGTTGCCGGCCTTTTAGGGTGTATGGAGGGAGAATGGATGAGGAATTAATGGGAAAGGGGGGGAATGAGGCCTCCGGTACCCTCACTCACGCGGCGAAACACGACGCAAGCGTCATTTTACGCCGATTTTTTGTGAGGCCGTGGTATCAGTCCGGTCGAGCCGGCCAGTTCGTGCAAATGCATGGCTCTCCCACGGTGACAGTTATATACAATTCCTACGTCAAAATAATTATATTCAGTGGGTTTAGTTAAGCGCTTTTGAATAATCAAGTTACGCATTTTTAAACATTTAATGTTTTACGATTTTTGACACAGAGAGCTAACAATACCGAGATTACCAGTTAAAACTCTGGATATTTGTAAACAACTTAGTAATATAGTTTTATAGTCTTCGCGGAGGTCGTGGAGGTTGGTGGAGGTTCGTCAAAACACTTTTATTTTGTTAATACAGTAAAATCCGTATTACAAGAGCAGTGTCTTCTTGAGTTATAATGAGAGTACACTTAAGTTCCACTTAGGTTAAGTTTGAGTTTCAAGGGACCGCGCTCTATTTAGTAGGTATAATGTTGTAGTACCTAACTTGTCATACAGATTTTTTTAACGCTGACCCTAATTATTTACAATAAGAGTAAAGTACAGAAAACTTATTCACAAGCCGATAAGTAAACTTATAATCGATGTGGAAAAAGCAAATAAATATGAAAGTCATATCAGTTATGCGGACAAGGGAAACATTGTAAAATTGTGAACTTACATTTAGCATATTTTTATTATATGTATGCGCAAATGGAGCCGAGATGGCCTAGTGGTGCGAACACGTGGATCTTAACCAAAGGTCACGTGTTCTAACCCTGGCTAGCACCGCTGGATTTTCAGTGCTAAATTTGTGTCCAAATACATCTCGAGCTCGGCGGTGAAGGAAAACATCGTGAGGAAACCTGCATGTGCCGGAAGAAATTCTGTCACATGTATATCCACCAATCCGCAGTGGAGCAGCGTGGTGAATTAAGCTCCAAACCTTCTCCCTGATGGGAGAGGAGGCCTATGCCCAGCAGTGGGATATGTACAGGCTGTGTTGCGTATGTGCAAACGGCATGCATTTATATAAAACCGAACCGTCAGGTCGTTCGTTTCGTACATTATTATGTCAGTCATAATGACAATTTATAGGTGTGTTTGTATTTATATTGTTTAAATGAAACGCCTCTTGTATCAGTGGCTCGGAATTAATGTGCATACGTAAGCAATTGTACAATATGCGCACATATTGATGATTCAGATTATATTGTTGTGATTGTCAGCTTGATTAATTTTGATGAATTCAGAAATATGTGAAAATAGCTTATCAGTGACTTTGAGCGCTAAGCTTGAATGCCTAACTTGTTCTGATAAATAGTATACTATTATAAACAAAGATGCATAGCTTCTATCTTAATTAAAATATACACTTAAAGGTAGTAATAACAAGAGATGATATAAATTCTACGAAAGATTTGAGCAACTTCTAATGATCTGATGGATGCGAAAGTGGCAGCCTTTCATTCAATTCATTATTGATATGTCATTTTGTATTTTATTTCATGATAGAATTTTTATGATTATTATCTACTGTTAGCGGAACCATTTTTTTGGAATACACGATTGGGTGGTTGCCTAGTAACGGTTGTTGATTCATCATTCATAAAGACAGAAGACAGGGATATCGAAATATAATATGGTGTAATATGATATAGAGAACTGGAAAAGAGACATGTATAATGAATAGCGGCTGTATTATAACTCCCTTCTGGACTATCTCTAATACGATTTATCGATTAAAAATATTCGTAAGATTACGCTTTCACGTAAAAGCAGTTTTCTTCCGTTTTCAAATGAAATCTACGTCTCATAGTACGGCGCGTGGACGTGTCCTCGTCAGACCGCAGCCGCCCGCGGCGCAGTCATGCGGACGTCTTCCCGCTCCCGAGAAATGTCCTCGGATTTCTTCCCAGACCAATTTCACTTTAATTGGGAAATCGGATTTGTCATGGGGAGTTGGATGGGGTTTTTTAATTGAATGGATTAAAGAATATTATTTAGTGTAATTTTAATTTGATTGCACTATAACAAAAAAATCTAATTTCATACAAATATGTAGATATATAGTTTTAATTAAAACAACATAAGTAAAGCAAGCCTTACTAAGATTCTTTTAACAGTTGAATTAATTGCAACGGAAGAAAGGCGTATTAATATTTAATAGCGGTATCATTTTTATTTACTTAAAAACGTATTTATAAAGCTGAAGAGTCAGAGTGAGCAGTGTTTTGATTGAGTGCGGCGTTGCGGGCAGTGTTAATGAAACATGCCCCTCCGGGGAGCGCCGGGAAAGATCGGGGAGTGGCGAGGAGCGGTGAGGAGTCCTGAGGAGTTGTGAGGAGCGGTGACCTCATTATATATAACTCGCTAATAATAACTCGGGAAATGTTTGCCGTTATTTTTATATAATTGTATGCGCTCGAAGTGTGTATGCATAAAGTAACTGCAGGTGTGAGAATGCGTTGACTTATGGACACATATTTTTTCATTAATTAAATATTATTAAATACATTTAAATATTATTAATAAAAAAAATATTATATTACTGATTAGTGTTGTTTGTTAGACAATACACACAACAATAGGTACACAATAGAAATAAAATACGCACCTAGTACTCGTTAGTCCTCGTATCAATTATTTATTTCGGCGCTGGTCGTTTGTTTTTAACAAGGCTTGAAAAACAAACTTTTTTGATTGAAAATGTAAGTGTAATATTTTGTTTGATTACGAGCCGTGCAGAACAAAATTCATATTTTTTTCAATGTTCGCCGGCAGGCTTCGCGAAGGATTAACACGGGGGCCCACTTCGCCATCTATCAATATTTGACAACGAGCGGCGCGCTTGTTCGGAAAAATAACTTCATAAACCAATCAATGGCTACATGGCTTTTATTCAAACAACTTTCCCATTCATTAAACAAACCATCCGTAAAAAAATATTTCATCAATATCGAACCTGGGATTTCGAGGCTATTTCTGGAGCTTTCAATGAAATAATTGATGACCGGACAGCGGAACTTTATAAAGTTTGGTATAGTTTTCCTCATGGTGATCAAAATCACCAACAAGGCCTAGGTGTGTTTAAAATTAAAAATGTTTTTGTTAAAATTAAAAAATAAATAATTTATTCTAAAGAAGTGCGGTAGTGGTTAAAAGTCCTTAATTATAAAATATGTTGCACTGCGGAAAAGGGTAGTTCCAACGATATGCTTAGTTTTAGCGACTACGGGGACGGGTCAGCAGTACTGCCCTAATGAGGCATAATAGTGTGCTACTGCATACTGCAGCAGGGGTCACTTCCTCGTCACGAGCTTGTTCTTACTTACTAAGAAGCTTACAATTAGAAATACATTACAAGTATTTGATCTAAATGTGTTTCTTTTTTATCAAAACCACGGGGATTAATGTATTATTGTATGGAATTCGATATCTTGTTTAATTATTATTAACCGACTATTTTACTCGCATTTGAATGATAAAACATCAAACTCCAATGAAAATCCTTCGAGCTCAAATTGAATAATAACATTTCTCAACGATCATGGTTTATAGTTCGTCCGCCTTTTTATCTATGGATGAATGATGATTTCATCTCACGTAATCGAAACGGCAAACATATAAAAGCGTATCAGAATAATTGTGTCCTTGGACTTAATACAGGGTCACTACAGTTGGCATAAAATCTTTGCCCTCGTAACAATTCGCGAGGCGTCCCATGAAACTGCCGAGGCGAATTATTGCTGAGTGGCGGCGAGTCCACGCTGACACAAACAAATACATATATACATATAAACATACATACATACATACATAGTTGGCAGACTAGTAGTAAAATACTACAACGCGCCGCCGAGGCACATGCTGTTGGACTTGTTTATAGTATCGAGAATCTCACTTTGTCCTATATTTACTTAAAAGCAATTTTCATTAATAGCGTATATTTGTATTATTGCTGCGGATAATTCATTTGTAACAAAGAACTCTATTTAGATCTCCAAGTCATACATACGTTAACTTTTCTACAAAGTCGTTAAAATATAAACGTTAAAAAAACTTTTAAGAGGAAAATATTGTTTTATAAAGGAATTGTGAACCGAAGCATAAAATTCAGTCAATGGCTATTTAAACCAAATTATGTAAACCAAAATGTGATAGACAACAAAAGTACTCATAGAATATATCCTAAACGGAATAAAATCATAGTATCTCATACGTATTTAGCTCATCCGTTTGTCTTCGTGCTTATTCCCGCCGCAGCCCGCGGCGCAATGTCCGCAATTTATTTACCCTCTTTGGAAATCTGAATAAAATGAATTGGATTAACTGCTCGAAGCCGGCGTTATTCTTGTAGCAAAAGAAATAGTTCAGCGACTGTTTATTCATCTTAGTAACGAGTTCTCTGAACTGTTTTATTTTTATACTGGAATTGTTATTTCAGACAAAGTGGATTGCTTTAAAATTGTATTGTTTAATGTATTTATACAACGGCTTTACGACCTTCCTTTTTATTATACTGTTATTTTGTAAACTTCTTTTTATATAAGTCTTTGAGATTATAAGACAAAGTATACCCAAAATCGCTAAAGGTATAGTTTCATTCAAACATAGAGTTATATTTCACCCACATCGAAAATCATACAAACTACCGTTTCATCATTTTAAAAATCATACACGTTTCACATTTAAAACAAAAGCAACAAAAGAACGAGCACTAACAGCAGCAAAAGTGTCCTTACACTTCTAACAATAAGGAATAACGCTTGCACTTGCGACAAAAAGGACGGCGTTGAGGGGAGCTATGAGGAGCCATGAGGAGCCACGAGGAGCTATGAGGAACTACGAGGCAGCGGAAGTGTTTCTGAATAGCTCAAGAGTAGAAGACATTGCAATTGTTGATGTTGATGTCAGTAGAGGTACAAGTTATGTATGTTTAATTTGAAAAGTGTATTTATTTAAAATGTATTTCAAGAATTTCATTTTTAAAATTATTCTAAAATCTTTCGAAGTTACTTTAAAGCCTCCTTGTGGGAAGGCCAAGACCATTCTTCGCCGGCCACGAGCGAAACAATGCACGGGGAGTGGGGGGTAGCGGATTCGCATGCGAAAATGATCCCACAGTCACTCCGTTTCCATGCTGATGGTGGTCATCGCAGGGGTTTTTACTGAGTACCATCTCACGTAATCTGATACCAGGTGTCAGATATCCATGAAAATTTACTCTACATCAAAATAAAGCCTCTTACTGCACAAACCGATAAATATCAGATTTTCGGCTATGAGCAATGTGCGGGATATTTATCTGAAGATTATTTGTTTAGGTTATAAAGGAGAAAACAAACAAAATTCTTACTTAAAAAGTAATACAGCAGAAAAAAACTGTTCCCACTTGAATAGTAAACGACTAACTTGCAATTTCGAAGTTACCGACTTGCACGTTACTTTCGGAGAGCAGTTCACGAACGACGCGGTACAGAGTAAGTAAATCAATAGAACGCAGTTGGCCGGCGAGTACGGCGACATATCGATTTATGCCTGCACTCAGTTGGCGAGCCACGGTCCATTAGTCCGCGTTACGCATGAATGTGAAACATCGCCGGGGTTATTATACGGCACGTGGCCCGAATAGGCAGTATTACTCGGCTGCATCCTACGGCCGTCCCTTATATATATTATTTATAAAATCGTAAAATGTTTAATACATGCATTACTTGAATGAACTTCAAGGAAGATTTCGTACGCGAGTATTTAACCTCTATGTAATAACACTTACATACCCTAATATTTTTGTTGATTTTAATTTGGAAGTGTAGTAAGTAGAGCTGAATAAATAGTTTTACGACGAGGAGACTCACTTCGGTGAATATTTTGTGAACGTGTCCTATCGCCGCGATCTATTTGCTCAGATTGTGCCAACTCCACAGCGCTCGGCGACGCCGCGGTACATATTTCAAGCCGGTTCGCCGCGGGACTTGGCGCAGTTCGAGAGTCTAAGGGCATGTTAAGTTTAATTAGCGTGTAGACTGGTACAATTGCTTTCCAGTAAACACGAGTTGTTCGCCTGAGAGGTATAAAGTTGCAACTTTCGCGCTCGCAGCCCCGCCGGCCGGAGCGAGCGCGGAACTTAATGAAATTCTGTTTCGGAGACTACTTAGGACTTGTTGGGAACTACCGCCGAACCTATTAACCGAATACACGCAATTGAAACTTTATATTATTTAACTTTGCAAATATACACAGACACGGAAGAGTCGCTGCGAATGTTAAGTACGCTGCGATTGAGAATTGCCACATCGACGATTATAGAATGAAACGATTTATAGATTTTTAACGATGATACTTTAAAGATGAACGTTTCAAAATTCATACTTTACATTATTTAATGATGATGTTTGCTATAAGACATTACAAAAGTGCACCGTTGTAAGTGATTTGCGTCACGTCCTCATTATAACAAGAAAATGTATTTTGTATCCGTATTTATATCTCACTCGGAGCGCAACAATGGTGTATTGTGACGCGCCGGACGCAATCAGACGCCTCGTCGCGACGCCGAGCGACTCACGCTTTCATACACGATACATTGACGCTCGACTAAGAACATAACGTTTTGAAGAACTTTCATCATCAGCAATGTACAACGAAATAACGATAACACAACAGAGTCTGCTGATAATGGCGTTGTATGAAGTCGCTTGCTGTTCATTATATTTTTATTACAACGAATTTTGTTTTTCGATGTTACATTCATTAGTAAATCTTAGAATTATATTCGATGCCTCACTATAATCAAACGTACATTTTATTGCGATACTTTTCAAAGTTTTTTCTAAAACTATATTCCGTCTCTATCTATTCTGTTAATGAATCAATTTTAATCGCTATATTATTGTTATCTACACAAAGGACCAGTTAAAATTATCTTTGACCTATTTACTCAGTAAAGAGACGATAGTTTGTTTGTTTTCTATAGATTATCTCTAAGTTTATTTGGAAGTAACTTTAGTTCGCCACATCGATTGTACACAAAACTCCCTGGAGCTTCTCCGACTAGTTATATGCAAATCCTGAAACTGTTGTAGATTTTTAAAGTTTCAAACATATTTCTTTTCGAAAATGGCAAAGATTTTTTTACTCTTGTCTATGTGAAACAAATATGTTGATTTCCTGGAATTTTAATTTTCTTAACTATACTGTATAACTATAATAAAATTTATTTGATTAATTAAACATTTATTATTAGAACTTTGGTTGAAACAATTTTATTTTACATTTTTAAAAGCTTCATTCGTATCAATCTACTGGGTCCACCTGAAAGAAAATACGGATGTAACGGTCGCTCTCTGTCGCCGCTACTGCAGAGCTCATTACCACATGATAACTATTTTATTTAGAAATATAGGTAATGGAGTTTACTTAACTTGCCGTGATTAGTTATTTATCTTTAGAGACTGTTTATAGAAGGAAAAACTAGATAACGTTTGTTCAGGAGTGATGATTTTCCATTTTTCACGAGTTCCATTATTTTTGTTCACGTTCAATTCGCGACTATCAACGCCATCTACTAATGTATCTTAATAACAATAATTCTAGTGCTACCAACAGGTGGCGTAACTATTTATATATGGCTTGTTATCACCGTTTTATAAACGTTGGGTGGCAATGACGCGA
The DNA here is from genome assembly GCA_018235645.1 of Junonia grisea. Lineage (NCBI taxonomy): Eukaryota > Metazoa > Arthropoda > Insecta > Lepidoptera > Nymphalidae > Junonia > Junonia grisea. The sequence goes on along the minus strand of DVXP01002966.1, from coordinate 771 downwards.
GTTCCGTGATTTTTGTTCATACAAAAAATATCCAAAGCACAATACTTTTGCGTAAAAGAAAGAGTCTTCTTTGAGACGGAAAAAGCAAATCAGCTCAATTTATTATCGATTATAACTGTTATCTTATATAACTAAATTCATTCAAACTATATCGAACACGTAAATGAGCCATTGTTTCAGTAACATTGCAAGTGACGTTGCATCTAATTGATCGGCTTCATGCGGAGGTGTACCTACAGAGCACAGGCAAGCTGGGGCCGGGAACAATGGCGTGCAGAATTATTAGATAATATTGTTATACGTGATTTGAGTCAACGGTCTGAGATGTTATTGATTGTATGAATACTTATTCCAGTGGGTTTTGTCTTAGACACCTTCAAGTCTGTGCAACCAATTATTTAAATAATTATTTTAACAAATTACTCTTTGGAAAAAGTTTGGGGCTAGTGTTTAAAAAATTAGAATTATAGTGAGTTCATACTTAAAAAAAACTGTACCTAATTCAGGAAGCACAAATAGAATCTAGGATCAATCCGGCTAATACCTTTACTTTTTAAAAGATGCAATAAGTCAATTTAGTTTTGACCCTTTGTTGTTTCATCTATCAAAATCCAAAGTTTGCTCAGTAGCTTATTCTTAGTCTTCTTCTTCCTAGCATATTTCCCGGACTTAGCCAGGGTCTGCTTTATTCTAACCTAAGTTTTGGCAGGTTACTGATTTTTACGCAGAGCGATTGCCGTCTGACCTCCGCAACCCAGAGGGCAAGCCAGT